>KB680591.1:0-13147 GCA_000349165.1 Anopheles christyi | reverse complement strand
GTGGGTGTATATACGGTGCTTCAAGGACTTTTTATCTAATATCGACGGATTTGTGATAGGCAAGCGGAATGCAGAGAATCTATTCTATAAAGAAGGACAAAAACGACTGAAGCCGAAAAAGAAGGCAAAATCATTTTCACAAAAGGATTTTGACGCATCTTCAAGTTGTCACATACGATGGCAACGAAACGAAACTCACACATCAGCCCCTCCCCTTTGCGTTTCTGTGGATGAAATGGTGGGGAAATGAATTTCATTGCCAACGCCCCGACGGTTTTAGGCGTTATTGGGTTGAAATTCTTAAGGGAAATGGATGGGCAAGTAATGGCGCACGGTTTCGTCGATGCGTGGCACGAAAATTGAAATCAACGGCAAACTTGAGAATGTGTAGTATATGTTTGCTAGATAATGATGATAAACCGTTTTGCTCAGCCCGGAGAGCTTCTGTGCTTTAGCAGAAAAGGATAGATTTCCCATGCGTGTTTGCTGTTCGCTTGAGATTTGATACTTTTTTTTTTTGCTGAGTCGTCCATTTTCCACCAGCAGGCAGTGTACACAGGCAAGATTGAGAAATGTTACAATGAAACGCAAGACAACCAACATATTTCATTTCACATTATGAGCTTTATGTAAAGACGTTAAAACTTTTTGGCCGGTTTGGGAAAAAGGTATGAATAATTTCTACTCACCATCACAACTACGGCTGACTTTTGACGATGGTTCTCGATGAAGGCGACCCACACCAGGACAGCTATCATGCTGTACGCGCCGAGCGTTGTAAGATTGCGTGGATCCGTAAACGTTTCGACTAGCGGTACGGTTCCCATCGTCCAGTCGCAGCACAGATCGCAAGGAAATAGGAGCAGCCAGAGGTTGACTGAGACGAGATAGTTGTACGACAACTGGCGTGCTGGAGTTACCGCCACTGAGGCTGGATTGTCAAATCTGAAAATAGTGAAATACAAGATTTTTTGTTTTAGAATATGTTTGTACAATAGGATGTATAATATGATATCAAAATCAATATAAATTTTGTAAAATGAATGCTTCTTCTATTGATGTTGTCTGTGATAGTGGCGCAATCACGTAAGAAAAGCCATTCAATCGCACTTATTGAATGCGGATTGCCATAAACCATGCGGCAGTTGATTAGTTGATCATCCAATCCTTATAGCACAACACGGCACCAAGGTCTCACCATAAAGAAAAATCGCAAACACAACCAAAAACCCGTTCCACCGGATGCACGTTACAGTCCAGCCGTGCGATCGGAATGTAAAAGCGGTCGCAAAATAATATGATCGATAGTAAACCTCATATTTTTACGAGAATGAAATTAGATATTTTATTGGTCTCGGGTAGCACCGCACGGTCAAATTGGCCTTCGCTTTTCACTTGGTATTCGACCGAGACAGCTGACTGGCAGACTGGAAGAGCTGCGGCACGGGTAACCGTGTAATGTCGTACTCCGTCGCACGTCGTAATCGTTGGTGACATGTGACATCGGGGAGGACTTTGAGTGGATGAAGGATAAAAGCAGCAGCAGCGAAGCTGTCAGGTGGCCAACAGGGGGAGGAGAACAAATCTCACCATTTCCTTGTTGGTGAAACCGTTTTCTTTCCTACACTTGCTGCACCCCGTCCGGTTGCGAACCGCGTCGGTAAGCGTGTGTGCGACACAAACCATGCTAAGACCTTCATCCGGTACAAGCGCAACAAAGTAACATTTCCGCGAGCCAATCTCGTCAGCATTGGAGTCACAACCGCTTTGGGAAGGCTTTTCCTCCCCTTTCTCCTATTTCGTTTCTGTATGAGCCATCGTCAAGCGGAGAGGTACTTCTAGAAAGCACCTCTGTCAGCGCAATAAAAAGGGAAAAAATCCAAACATTCAACGCACGCACAGGTTGTTTTGGGGGGAGAGTTGCGAGACCAAACGAGGGGTACTGATGGCGTATCCTGTCACCGCTGCAAACTTTGGCTTGGCGCAGACAAACGGGGCAAAGGAAACTGGGGAAGTGAATGACACAGGGCACGGAAAACAGTTATCCTTGACGGTCCTTGAGCGGCTCTGGGATACACTGCACTGGGGACAGGCGCACGAGTAAAGCTAGAGCAACGAAGCCATCAACGTTTTTGCTATTGCGCGATTTCACGTCATAAAACTACCATAAAGGTTAATAATTTTCCTTTCTCGGGTACGCGTGCAGCATGCCCGTAAGTCGCGCGCAGGTTTTGTGCATGGTACGGGACATATTTCAGTGGGTGGCAGGTTGTGAAGTGACAGGACCATTCCTGCTGTCATGTTTGCTTACGCGCTACTTGAGCAGGCGTGACGGGCTGCCGGGACTGGGGCTGGGCTGGGGAAAGCCTCCCATTTCCACAGCCGAGTGCGCATATTAGGCGATGAATGGAACAGTATTTTGCAGCAAACAGGTGTTTACATCAACAGCTTGCTTCAGAGATATACTTATATCTACTTCAGATGATTTTCACATCACATTGCCTTTAATGATTGGTCATGCGTGTTGCATACTTGCAAATAACTTCAACAATAAAAAAAATGAAAAGAAAACTAGTGTAAAGGATTAAATGAAAGTAAAGAATGCCTGTTGAACTATTATTTTTTTGTTTATATTTAACTTATGAATCAGAAGTTTCAAAACCCAATTTTATTTCGAGTTTCATCATCATTTTTTGCTAGTTAACATAAATACGCTTGAAAATCGCTCAAATGAATAACTATGCTCCTATCAATTGATCAAAAAGAGATCATAATTCAAAGTTGGAATGGTTATAGCTTATCATGCTTGAGTTATGACTATCTGGCTTTATATGACAAGTATAATAGTCCAAATCATGAGTCATGAGTGTATAGGTTGCAAAAAACTGAAATCCTTTTTTATCAGCTAATTTTAGAAAAAAATTAGATACATTATTTCGCATGAGATCTCGTTGCTGCTGATTATTTGCACTCGACTGTCTTGGCAACTCCCTGTATGGCGGTATGCATCATTTCACCACCACTCGAGTTCATCAGCAAACCTGACTGAAGGTTACCCTTCATGCACGATAAAAACGCTCGATTGCCAAATTGAAGCACCTTTAGCTTTTGCAGCGTCACTCTCCTTCTTTACACCACCGAATGCTGGGAAATGGTCACAGAGGCAAACTATGCGCCGCCCCATAAAGAATGGAAGGAAATTAAGGGAAGGAAATAGCAACAGGACGACGGTAGTACAGAACCACCCTGTGTGCTGAAGTGGTGGTGTGTTGAGCGCTGTAGTAAAACATAAGAGCTGAGAGTGCAATAACTTTCGGTACATTCACCACCCCACCCTGCAGCGCAAACCAGCCGATTTCCGGTGCGTTGTGCTTTACTACTGTTCGCTTCGATTCCATCGTTTTATGGTATGGTGGGTGGTTTTTTGCTGTCTCCTTCTAGAAGACCCGTGCCCAACGCAGGTAGGGAAGGTTTGTTTCGGCGTGGAATACAGACGTGTTGTTAAGGATTGGACGTGGTACACGCACGCGACACTCGGCGACGGAAGGAAATCAAATCATTCCAGCAAAATAACGTTTCCAATCAATTTCCTATTATAGCGTCGAATAGTTTAATGTGTCGGTAGGACACCTCACCCTGTCCCTGGTACCGGCTGGTGTGGTGCAGTAGTAGTAGTAGAAGCCTCCAATACGTCGTTAGTGTCAAAGCGAGTGGCGCAACATTTTTCACACAAATTGCACCGTGAACAAAAGTGTTGCACAATAACGGGGCACTCCCACTGGCATTACGCGTCATGTTTGTCGTCGCGAAAAATTAGCCTCCGGATGAATCGGTGGAAATAGCACGATTAGATGATAGATTGTTGGATATGCTCTACGAGAGGTGTGGTTGCGAATATGCCACTCATTCCGCACCAGCATTCACCTCGCTACAGAATGGTAACACGCGGGCAAATATTCATTTTAGTTTTCCACCGAAAAAGCTGCACGTTCTGCGTATTTGTCACCCAAAATGAGCTGTCAATTGGAAGGTGTGCTGTTACGTTCCTTTTCTGCTCGTCTGCGTGCAGAGCATAGTAAAACTAAGATCAGTGTTCTGTGGAAAGCGGTCGGGCAGCCACGAAAACTAATCTCATGGAAGGACACTGGCGCGAGCGTATGGCAAAATTGCGCGTAAAATTCCATGCGGATAGCGTACGTGGAAGAAGGTGAACAATGGTATGTGGATGAATGTAGTATGTGATGTTCCAGCATCCGCCAAAACATGCACACGTTTGTCTTAACGCGAAAACCTTTATTAGCAGCCAGACAGTACACCGAGCGACGGCAATGAGGTTGGATGAAATTAGTTTGAAAAGAAGATTAATTTACTGGCACGTGCAAAACGTTATAACGTCTAATTGAAAGGCCAGAATTTCGTGGAATTTATATAAATAATCGGGTGTTGTGCTTTAATTTTCTATAAGCGGCGAATGATTTAATATTGTATTCAATTAAAGACAGTTTAATTTGAATGCTTTTTAATGGTTAACACAAAGGATGTAAGTCCCCATTATCAACATGATTATCTATTCGATATTTCGAAAGACGTGCATTATCTTATACTGTTCTAGTATAACAGACAACAATAATGTAATGAATTCTTGACAATCAAACCATGCATGAGAACGATAGCTCAATCTAATAGATTCATTAGAATGTCCCATTGTGTAAAGTATTGGATTTAGGAACCAATTCAAGCAAGAATTTTTGATGAGTAATGCAAAGCAATGGGCCAGTCCCGTGGCATCGATACCAAATCAAAACCACGCAGGACTTTCTACCCAGCTATGTGTACACCATTCATTCCAGTCACAGATAGGCTGGGGTAGACCTAGACCGAATTCGGTTGATGCGCCAAATATAACCAAATAAACCAAGTCTTCTTCTTCTTGCTTGGCGTAAACGACCTACGAGGTCATGCCGGCCTTATACAGGCTTTCTAGACTTATTTTTACCACGTAGCCGGATAGTCAGGCCTTGCTACGGGGGGACAGTCCGGATGAGAATTGAACTACGTCCGGCCTTTACAGGAGCCGGCGCGTCATCCATTAGACCACCGGGCTGCCCCTATTCAATAAACCAAGTATTTGATGGAAAAGCTACTACAAAAGAAAAAAGTTGAAAGAAGAAACGAACAAATAAAAATCAAATAATGAAACAAACTACTCAAACACAATGATACAAAGATATTTGAGAGACATTTCTGCGATAGAAAAGATGGAAAAGCAGTGATAATACTAAAGTTAAAACATTCATTTATAGCGTTTTTTTTTCTTTTAAAACTAGCATAACATATGTTAGCAAGAAAGGTTTAGCTGACGAAAAACATACAACAAAAAAATTAAACCATAACAAAAAACACATTGTAAATGATTTTTCTACCAGAAAATGTGTATTGAATTGAACGGATACACAAAACGAACCTTAAATACTGTGATATCGTACATCATAGAGGTTATGTGTGTTTTAAGGTTCTATAAACTTCTTTTCCTTTTTTATAAGCTCCCACGCAAGTCGAGAAGAGTATGTCTAGTAAACTTCCATTTTACGGAATCGACCTACGAGGAGATTGTCTGGTAAACTCCAAGCGAATGCCAAACAACATCCCCGAGGAAGGAGATTGTGTTGTTATCATAAATCAAATTAAAAACCTATCGAAAGTTGAAGTTTTCCCTTTTTTTTGAACGGAATGTGTTGTGTGTTGATATAGTCGGCATAAAGTCCCACGAGCGAATATAAAGCAGGCACTGGCGTACGTACAAAAACATAGAGCAAATAGGGCCGAAAGTGAGTGAATCGGAAAGAAATGGTGAAGCGAAACGATGAGTAGGCTCTACGCATACACGCGTACACGTCCCATTCAGCCCGGGAACCGATGGAAGCTGTGACCTATGATCTCCCGTTTTATGCTTGCTTCACATAAAAACGGATCACTCTGGATCACTAGCAATGGAACGGGGTGGCATATATTTTGCTTATTTTATTTCGAGTACCCTCGTCTTCCTTCTGCTTCAATCTTCCACCAAAGTGCTTTGAACGCGAGTGAGCTGGTGACTACGGTCGTGTATGTGTGTGTACTATGCGGACGACCCTCGTCAAAACACGAAACATAATTTATGAACCAGCAAGCACCACATCCTCCCGGTCCTCGCAAGCCCCACCATTTGTTCCTTTACCGTTCTGTTTTTCTTCGCATTGTTAAGGGGCAACAGACGGAGCTTTCCTATCGTCTTTTTTACATTGTCGCGTTGTGAAAGTGTCTTGACCTCATTCGCATATCGTGCTGCCGTGACGGACCTACAGTTCTTTCTAACCTTTTTTTGTGGGTGTCCGATACAACGAGGTGCAAAGTGAGACGAATCGGGTGACGAAACGATGCGTCACGTATGGGAAGGAGTTTTTGTTTGGAATCGCCATCCACCGAAACATCCTTGCTTTATGGAATACAAAAGTATTCGGTAAGCAAATGAACTTCGCACGAGCCTCCGATTACCGAGCGGTGGTAGTGCGCGCCGGCTTCAGGTTTCGTGTAGGAATTTTATCCGATTTTGGTTCACCGGGAATCTGCTTGACTGGTCAATCGGAAAGGTTTGGCATGTCATAAGCCGATTTTCCACGGCATCCAGAAGCGCGATGATACATGAACCACTGTGGCCCCTGTTTCGGTGGGTAGCAGGGGAAAGTTACGCATTTTTTTCCTCCGTTATTTATTCAACATGAAATAATTCTACCGAGCTCGGCGTTAAATCAGTTTACTTCCTTTTTACCCCGCAGCAGCACCCGGCGTAACAACATGCCGGCCGGTGGTGCATACCATTATAAAAGAAACGAGGGGTGGTGTCGCATTTTTTTGCGACACGTTAAACAATTTCTGGGACCGACTGTTTCGTCCCAGTGAGGGTGGACGTGAGCGTGATGGAGTTTTGGTAATCTTTTCCTATGTTTTGGTGCTGTGAATCTCCATCTCCACCGTGTTTGTCAGGCTTTCTCTCGGGAGGCTCACTGTTACATGCCATTGATTTCGAACCGAGGGGCTGATGCTGGTCGTGGTGGTGATGATGGTGCGTTCGATCAACCCTTTGGTTCGGATGCACTTAATGGAAATTTAATCATCCGCTACTGGGGATTAATTAATGTTTAATGAAGCCTTTCGTTTCGGTCGTCCCAAAGGTTTGGGGATGATTTTTTTTTTGAACGATGGGATATGGGTGCACAGTCATACCGTTCAGATCTATTTGTTCTGATGGAGCATGGATGATCAACTGATACGAGCCTTGTGACATTTTATGCCAAAAGGACATCAGTGGATATTGATAGAACTTAAATATATCAAGAATCAATATTGTTTTCATAATTGCCTGTTCGACTGGCTCACACAAGTATTCAATTAATCCTTGATTTATCTGCCTTTACCACATCAAATTTCATAATCCTACCTAGTGTTGTCAAATTAAAGTAAAATGTTCGCCCTACACAAAGCTGACTTCAGGAAGATCCAGGAGATCTCAAGAAAAAAGTAAATCTTTGTTCACTGGTCAATGTGCTACATGCGCCTCTGTAAACGTTTAATGCAAAAAAAAGCGAACTAAAATCAAACTCATGTAGCTGTTAGAAATACAACAAGCCCACTCGCATACACTTTCTACACAGCACTATTACATCAACCGGCGGCGAACCATTAAAGTGTGTTAAATTGACTTTTGTTGACGACCGTTGGATGCACGACACTGTTACTAATGGAGGTTTGCATCGTTGAAACTCTCTTACTTCCTGAAAAAAACTTGTCGAACAAAAGACTCACCCAACGAGTGAGAGAGAGAAAAGGAGACGTCCTTGTCGTGATCGGTGCAGGGATGAACTTGAAGCTTAACGCTTTCTGGGAATGCAGAACGCACATAGTGGTAAACATGTGCTGGAAGATTCATGCTGGAACTGCTAGCCGGTACAAGAAACAATAGCAGTTAAGGTTGAGCTGAGGTGGCCATTGCTTGCAGGGTGGTTTGACCATGGTCGATTGTGACAGGGAGCGCGAAGAGCACGACGGCCCGGTGTCACATGTTCGCAGATCAATAGTGGAACAAGCGGCGGTGTCCGGTGCCCGGTGTCCAACTCGGCGATGACAGAGTGTGTCGAGGAGGCGAACGGAATGGTACCGGTGTCAACGGTTTGCAGTTCCTTCGTAGCACAGAACGACCGTAATCCTAATTAAATTCTCTCGTATCTCTCACATCGCAGAGGCGGGTTCGAAACCATGTCGGTCGGTATCGGTCGCCTCCTCGGTCTGCCGGGTGAGCTCATATATATGTATCTGTGTGTGTTTGTGTGTCTGATTTTGAAGTTTGATATACGACCATGGGCATCATGTTCACAGGTCCAGGCGCTTTGGCAACATTACCCCACCCGAGTCACCCGTTGCGTTCCAGCGGCACATTGTATCATCCAATCGATGGCCGATGAGCATTGTTGTTTATACGGTGGACCATGTTAAACCAGCCCCCTGGTACGTTTATCCCGGTCCAACGCTTATGCACCTTACCCTCGCAATGCCATCCCATGGACACGAATTCTGTCGCAGCCTGTAAATGCAAGCTCGAGCTTGATTCGCTCGGTTCGTTCGCATACTACACCGGCGTGTGATTGCAGCAGGGCACACATAGTTTACGGCTCGACATGGTCGTAGTAAATCCCCCGGAAAATCACACACCGGGCAGGTGCGTACTGCACCGGAAGGGAGTTTTAGCCTACGGCAGACAAGTAGTTTGATTTTACAACGCTTTTGCCTAACGCAGTAGGCGGAAATTACATTCATGGGTGATTTATCATACCGACCGTGTGCCTATGAACACCTACTCCGTACAAACGGAATGTAACCTTGTTTTTTTCATTCTTCTTTTTGCTGCTGTATCGGTAACTAACTGAGCTGGAAGGTAAACACTGCACCCGGTTTGTTTTAATGAGGCGGTATTTTCTGGTTGCTCCAATTGGGTAGGCTTCTGGCGTGTGTTGGCCACTGACTATGGATGTTTGTGGGCACAGTCAGTCACGTTCGGACAGACGGCCACCATGCAATGCAACAAACTCTAATGAACTGAAACCGCTGTTTCAGAAATTTTCCGCCCTGAAACGTACTTAGTAATATAATTAAAGTCTCTGAAAAACACGAGGGCTAATCCAGGGCTTATGACACATAATGGCACACAGATTCAAGGAAATGTAATAACTGTGCGAAACAAAATAAGAAACCCTATAGATGATATATATTTCTATATTCTAGTAGAGCTACTGCTATCTGCTATCCATTGCAATCGATTAGACAATTAAGTTATAGCAGTCTGGTTAAAATAATTCAATACACTTAGATTGCATTGCGAGATTGAAAGTGAAACATGGTTAGATACAGCTAAAATTGCAACCCATAAAATGAGCCGACTGATGTCTATACAATGTTGCGGTAGCGGTCGCCATTGATTGCATTAGACACCCCACCAGGTATAATAGATGCTAATTCAGTACCTTACCAATACACCGGCGTATCAAATCATTATCAAGATTGACAACTTTTAGTGCAGCATTTTTGGACAGGACTGAATGAAAGGGTGACGTATTTAATTGGTGCCATAAACTACTATAAATAATTACCAGCAATTCACTACTACCAGCCTCACACAATCCTTCTCTTTTTGGGCCAAATTATTTGGAAACGGAGTCCGTTCGACTCATATCAGCCAGCTCCTGGTCAACCATATCGCATCGGTGTGCATTAGCAGGGAAATTAATCGAATCGTGCTGTATCGGCCACTATGCGACATTCACGTGAACTTTCTATGCACTCCTCCACGTTTCCCTTAGGCTGCTCTTCAATGTCACAAACCAATATCCGATGACCGATGGTTCGCATGAACGACCTATACCGCTCCCTGTACAGTCGTAATCAATTTTTCGGCCTTTGCATACCTCCAAAGGGATGTCTCGGGTGTCTCCGTTGCATGATGTGCACGAGCATGATATGTACTCACCTGGTAAAAACGGGCAGCTGGGAGCCCATGATCTGCAGCCGGGCAAATAGTAGGGCCACGGTGGCAACGCACAGGACGACTAGTCGGCGGGATGCTTCGTGAGGCCACCAGCCCGTCGGCAGGGCGAACGTTTTCCCGCTCATCATTGAGCGTGCCAGATGGTAGATGTCACCGAGTCGAATCTGCACCAGTGAACCGGAAATGGAAGAGAGAGAAAGAACGAGAGAAAAACAGAAACGGATGAGTGCTAATGATTGAATTATTCTACTACCATGCTCGATGGACAAACGATAGGCAAGGGCTCTTAGTCACAAAGGAGCAGCAGACGCTGCCAGAAAACTGGAGCAACCTTTGACTTGAAGCCGTTGTTGCTTTTGCATCGCAAACAGACATCAATTATTACCCGGGTGGCAGGGCTATTTGATGCGCTGGTTTTTGAAAGGCGCTTTGGACGCAATGTCCGACCAGGTTTGTGAACAGGAACAATGACTCAACGATAACCAACCTTGATGAAGAAATAATGGATCCTCGGGCAAATAGAGCACTCGCTCACTGGTGTAGTAGCAGATGTGGAACAGCCGAATGTACGCTTCCCCTTTAGGATGAAATGAATATCCAAAGGAATTTCCTTGACTCTTTGCGAGGCCGCCATTTAGGATGGTCGAGAGCAACAACAAGATAAACGAAAAAGAAAGGTATAATACGAACCCCAGCTGGACTATGGCTACCAAGAGAATAACTCTATTAGCAGTGACTCATACGACTAATGGAATTGTGTGATACGAGGTGCTCTAAAGACCTTTGGGTTACATTGAGCAAAGAGATTGTGGCTATGGAATGGTTGTTTTTTCCTCGGAAGTAACTCTTTTTTTTGGAACATGTATTTTCCCACAGAATGGCACCCTTAAGCATAAAACTCAACCCACAAACATACACAGCGACGATGAGCAACAGCTCAACATTTGTTCAACGTTGTCCGCTTTATCTCATTCATTCTCAGAGGCTGATTTTCACGATGCATCATTTAGGCGCAACGTAGGCCGCCCCGTCGGCCTAAAAGGTAAACACTCTTTGCGTCACAGAAGGAGACAAATGAACACCGAACATAAGTGCTGGCGTGAACCCTTTTTGCATCAACTTTCGGGCAAACCTAGCAAGGTGTACGCACAGCGAGATAAAAATCCTATAAAACGTGTGCCAATGGAGCACTAAATCACATACGCTCTTAAACTGACACGTACTACATATGCGTACGGTAGCGACACACGTAGCCCATCAGCAGCAAGGATGTGAATGAATTGTGACGCATTTGTCTTTCGCAACCTACCCTACACTCTTGTACGCCTGTGTACGAAGCAGACGAGAATAATCTTAGCGGGATTATTTAATGCGCTCTCGACGCGTTAAAGCACTGCCGAATGATGCCACTGGATAAAGTAGCAAGGCTTGTGCTATTATTTTTTTGGGATGGATTTTGCTTTACATTAGTTTTTCTTTTGAACTCTCTGTTTAAGCACACATTAGCTGGCAGCTTCCGGCAGCAAGCATGTATCACGCACGCCCCCCAACATCATTATCGTCAGTAGCAAACGAGCTCACTTAAGGCTCGTAAACTATCTGTTTATGGTTTGCAAATGGACCCACTGCGGTTGTTTACCGGAAGCTGATGAATGGGTGAGTAAATTTGACTTATTTCTTCTTTTCCCTGAGGGAAGCATGTTAACTAAGTACCGCCGTATGCATGGTCATTAGAATTGGAAGCAATTTAGCGTGAGTAATAGTCGTCTTGAGGAGTTTTGTGATAACTGCAACAATGTGAGGGGTGTTTTTATTGTTTTAGTTGAATATGTTTATTTTGCATTTAGAGTTCAGTAAACATCAATCTGCTACACGGTCCGGCAAAACTGATCCTCTGTTACGGCAGCTATGCGAATTTGTTCATCATCGAAATAAAATCTCAAGACGCTTAATACATTATTCAATAAAATTGCATCTGCATGATCACACCTCTCCGACTAAAACGACTTTAATACGCGGATCTTTCCCTTGGTATAAATTATCATCGCGTTAAGCCCACATCATTCGTCCGATGGTTGGTGTCGGAGTGGATTTCTAAAGCAAAAACGACTCGCTTCGGAAACCTCCTGCCCCTCTTCTCGGTTCGGTGGTACCTTTTTTTTCGATCCGATTTGTTTCAAATTTTAAGCCTCGTTGGGAAAACCAGTGTAGTGGCTTGCGCTTTGAACCGTAAGCGGTGGCTTTCGATGGGTATTTCGATGTACTTTTCTTTTCACGTGTATTCACCAACACCATGCTTACCACAGCAGTGCAAAGCTATGGGGTGGGGTCGATCATGGAGCAAATTTTGCACCGTTAGGATGGGCTCCTCCCACCGGTGTGGTTGTGGTGATTGTTGATGATTATGCTTACCGACTAGCACGAAGGGAGCGAATGCGGTGGCAAAGGTTAGAGCATAAATAGTTTGCAGTGCTATCCATTCCATTCCCGTTCTTCACCGCAGCGGCAGTGAGCTATATCATCATCCCACAGGTTCGGAGGGATTTATGCGAACCGTTCGTTTAGTTTTGCCCTCCCCAGAACAGGAAGGTGGGAAAAGAAAGCGGACTGGTTTTGGATTGTTTTCCTGCGAAAGTTTCACCATTGCGAGCCGGGATGTTGATGGTGGAACGGTTCCGCAAAACATTCGATAAAGCAAATACGCCCTTCTTCCCGATACCGGTAAGCAAGGGATTTTGGGTTGATCGATAGACGTGTCGGATGTAGCTTTACTTATTTCCACACACCGCAGGTGCGCTCAATTTTGCGATTGTTTCGTTACGATCGCTGCTTCGTTTGGGTACCGACACACACACACACACACACACACACACACACACACACACACACACAGCCCATAACATATAAATCACAACCACCGACACCACTATCAACGAAACCGTAAACCATCGCAGAATCACGCCCGACCGGGCAGAATGTAATGGCCGCATATAAGTATCAGCAGCTGTGCAAAAATTAAACAATCCTCTGCCCTCCTAATGCAAGCTGCAATTTATGCAGCTCTCATATTCT
>KB680580.1:0-16959 GCA_000349165.1 Anopheles christyi | reverse complement strand
ACACACACACACACTCTCCCACTCTTCAATGTTTAGCTAATTTGATTTTTTTATCGTTAACTACATGTGCTCACTCTCATACATTTTTTTTAAATCTTGTATTTTGTGGTGGTTTACCACCGTGTAAGCTTTAGTTCGCTTACTTCGATTACACGAACCTCTTTCGATTTAGTTCGTTTTAGTAGAAGAAGATGATTTTTGTGTTGTTTAGTTTGGCGTATAGTGTTTTAAAGGTTACGGTTAGTACTGTGGTTGTTTGTGTTGACCCTTTTTTACTTGCCGTGTTTGTTTTTGTTGTTTTAAATATCGATTTTAATGTTAGTTTAAGGGATTTACGCTTGGGGTTTAGAATTGATGGCTATAGACAAACAGAAAATTATAACAGATACATTAGTTTGCATTTTAAAACTACACGTTACATTACACCATCTGTTGTTACCGGTATGACTTTTGAATTAGTTCTTGTTCGATCGTTTTTTTGTTTTCATTTTGCTGGTGCAACGTTCTCTAGATAGTTTATAATATTTTTTTCACATTTTTACAGCATAGAAAGAGGTTTGGCTTAGGTGAGTAAAAAACAAACACCCCTGTCTTCCTTTCACCCTTAAGGAAAGTGTTTCATATTTACAGCAAAGTTATCCGTGTAGGTCAATTTTGTGTTGGCATTCACGCCCTTCCCATTCGTATGTCAGCTCTGCCTCTGTCCGGCTGGATGTGGGATGGAAGTGTTATGGTTTGATGATTTTTAGAGTTTAAATAATTAAATTTAACTACAACAATAATAAAAAAAACCCTCATTCAGTAAAGTGAACTATTTTTCAGCGAGTTCACTAACTAGGTAGTATAAAGGGGAGAAAAAGAAGTGTCGATAAAAATGGTCCAAACCGGGCCAATCAAATACGGCAGTGAACAGCTCCGAGCAATCGAGGAAAGTAATCCATTCTTTAAGCTGGTATGTGTGCGCGGACATCGATTTACCACTCTAGAGGGCAGTCGTTTGGTGGAGCTGCTTCACTTCCTATCAGAAACGGGTCGCATGGTTTAGCAATCGACCCTCCCCGATCGTCGGCAGTCCACCGGAGGACAGATCCTGCGAGGTATGGTTGCCACCACCGTTGGATGCTCCGGCCGGGTTGTGGGGCAGCTCGGGAACCGTTTGTAGTAAGCTGGGCTGTAGAGGGAGGGAGGTGATTTTTGGTTGTTGTTGTTGTTTCCATTTATGTGTCAGTATCAGCGAAAAAGATACATTTATTCAGATGTGTGGCGAACAGTTCCTTCGATGGTGGGTTTTGTATCGAAAAACGATTGTAAAGTACGCTGCTGAGAAGACACTTTATCCAGCGATAGTTTCGATGAGCCGGCCGCTGTTGGCTTTGGTGGTGGAATGGGTGGTGGAGGTGGTGGGGAAGGTGGCGGTGGAGGAATGGTAAAAAACTGAAGAGAAGTAAAAAAAAACAAATAGAAACAAAAAACCAATTAAAAAACTAATAGTTTTTAATGAAGTTAATGAAAGACAAAGCGGGTGAAATAAAAACTGTAAACATATCTTGTAAAAATAGTTTTTGATTGTTAGATAAATTAACGGCGTCCAAATGGTGACAGCCGAATTCGGCACGAAATAATCCGTCAACTTGAGATGTCAACCCCAAATTTGCAAAGGTTTCGCGGCACATCATTTCTCCTGCAAATAACTAGGAAAGATGACAACATGACACCGATGATGGGATTTTCTCTTCCCTGGAATGTTGTATTTATAGCTTCCCTCTTGACGCTGGCCAACGCGCGGGGTGGACGTAATGAGATCAAACTGTCCACTCGCTTCCAATTACAGAAGCACTCCAAAGCTTCTTATCTAAAACAACGTAAAAACAGCTAATAGCCTCACTGGTCCCCATAAAATGACGCGCTTTCTTCTTGTCCTTGCGGGAAGACAAAACAAAAAACGATTCGTGGTGGGCGAACTTAAAATAAGACGCTACAATTAAGAGTCAAAGAAAAGAAAAGGAAGGAAAAAAAAAACAAACACCAATGAAAGCATCAAATAAAAGAGCATAAGAGCGAAAGCGACTGTCCGTTGGCCGAGGGAAGTGGAATGGTTGGAAAATGCTCTCTCCCTATTGGCCGGTGTTTGGTCTAGTTCAATCGATGTCGCCAGCTCGATCGATCAGAGCCGTGTATCGAGGGCGCAATATCTCACGAGGGAAATCCCATTAGCCAAAGGGCTCTTCCATCATCCAAAGACAGCTTAAATAAAAAGCAAACAAACTGACTCACAGAAACACACACATATATTCACCCTTACGTAGGAATATATACATATAAATCATTCGTCAGCCGTCCTCAATCGATTCGTTCGTCGTTTTTTTTTCCTTCCCTCCCCGGTTGGTGGCTGATTGTCAATTTACTTCTGCTTTTTGTGGTAACACTTAAATTGTGCCCTTGTTTGCTGTGGTTGGGACAGTCGTCGATTGGAGATATGTTTTTTTGACCCCTTCAACCGAGAGCATCGAGTTCCAGAGCACCCGCAAACGTTCGAGATATCCATTTGCGATAATAGTATGGTATGGGGATGATGGGGCCCGTCTGATGAGGCGAAGGCTCTTCTTTGTTGAAACTGTCGACACAAAAGCGAACCTTTTTCCCAAGATCAACCGATGTGACACCCGGTTTTTTTTTTCGAGGCATACTGTTTCACGGGCGAAACCGAGTTGAGTAACTGCCAACATCCTTTCTCTCGGTCGCTCTGTTCATGGCAAACGCGATGCAGGGTGAAGGTGAAATTGAAAGCCAAAGTCCGTAGATCAATCAATTTAAAGCAACAGTCGATGGGCACATGGGAAACGAACGCTCGGGGGAGTGGTGTGTTTTCGTTACTAGGGTACCCACGCCAGGCCTCCTCACCCTCCTGCCAGATACGTTCATTATCGGGTGAATGAGCTCATTTCTATCCGAATCTGACGATGGATAGGTACGCGGAGGATGAAAGTGTCCCCTCCTAAAGTCCTGTTTCCTCCCGCCGTGATCGAAACTGGATTTGCTCGATGATGTCCATTAGGCGAATGAAAACAACAGTGCCGCTGATTATCGGCCAACCCGAACCCGAATCAAGGATTTCGAATTGAATTCTGTGAGTTCTGTTCCATTTTTCCCGAATTCCACCATCGGGTTTTTTGGAATCTGATTTTAATCTGTTTCACCCATTACTTTAAAGGGAGCGGTTTGTAGCGGAGCCAAAAACCGTTTCCCATCCTTGGCTAAGATACGGGATGCGGTCTGATTTATCACTCTCTAATGGTTTTGGCTTCGGTGCGGAATTGGTTTGCTATGTTTCATGATTTGCTAAATGTGTCGAAAAATGATTTAGTTCAATTTTGGGTCGAAAGTAGTTTCACATCACTGTTTGCATCCATGAAATAGGGGATTGATATTTCATTAGTCAGTCCCTAGCAATGGAATGAAAATTTAGAATTGGCGTAAGAAATGGTCGCAATAATCGATTTACAATCCAGATAGATACCAGATAGTGCATGCTCATGGTTTTTAATACTTCAATAGTTAGCCACTTTCTACTGAAATAGCCAATAACGAAGCAAACCGGCATCATTACTAGCATCATGAATAAGTTAGTCATTGTTGGATAAGGCTAATCTTGTTTCATTGCTCACAGTGAGACTAAAAGAAGACTTTTTAAGACGAGCTTTGTGGAGCTTAAACTACAACAAAAGTCAAAGACACGTTTAATTCAAAAACAAAATAACTCAACTGAAATGTAACTAAAAACAAACCATCGGGTAAACGTCAGCACCAACGCCGGCAAGGAGCAGCCGATCAATTTCCACTCTTAATCGTTTTAGTTTGTCCGTTGCATCCAAATCCCGCTGGAATGTTCCTATGCGCAAGAGTGCTGGGCAAGGGAAATTAACTTACCGGTTCGTTGGTACAGTGCTGCTGGCTGCCAACCGGAAGTGAACCCCCGAACAGGGGCGGCGGTGGATAGCGCTCCGTCAGCGACGATTGGCCGGAATCGGGTGCCCTTTGAAGTGCTGACTGGACCGGCACCGTGTGCTGCTGGAGAAGGTGAGCACCACTGACCGGCAGCCCGGTGGCGTGGGATATCGGTATCGATTGGCGGGGTGCATTCGTGTAGACTAGGTTGGTCGAGTGTACGCCGGGATGATGAGCCAAATCGATCTGAAAGAGGGTGATAGTTGTGTGGGGATAGGCAACGAAAAAGAGAGAACAAGAGAGAAAAAATAAAGTTTGTTGTTTCATCTGTAACTCTTGGAACATTCTCATTTGTATTCGCCTGTGGATTAAATCCTGCTGTGCGAAATGCTTGCATCCAGAGGCAAATTTGTACTTCTATTTGCCTAAATTTGGTATGCGTGCTTTTTTCACCAAAAACGCACAGAAAAGCTTCCATAAATATTGTATTGCTGCATGCGTAATGCTTACTCCCCCATCTCCCGCGCCCCATACTCAGTTTCCTGTTGCGATTTGGTTGCATAATTTGCATTCATGTCCTGCCCTGTGCTGCCCTGTTTTGCAAGCGCGTAAATACATTTTCAAAAGATTAACTACATACGCAGTTTATGCAAACTACGTACTATGCAGTTAGTGGTTACGAGAAAAGGTGTTGCTATTCGTGCTAGGTAGTATACAATTTTCACTAATCCAAACAAACTGCACATATTCAAGTTCGATACACTGTACGGGTAAGCAACCTATGCAACTATTGCTAGGATGGGGTGGCGAAGGTTTTTTGGCAGCAGGATTAGATTTATCGCATCGGTCAGTTGTAAATGATTTGCAAATGAACATTTACACCCTCGGGAGAAAGGCGAGCAGTAAGAGGTGTAGCTAGGCATTGAAGGATTTAATGTTGCAGTGCACGTTGTTTGTCCGATACAGTGGGAATAACTAATGGGTCGAGTGTTGGCTACCAATTGAGGAAGGGATTTATGAACACAATATCTTTTGTGAAGCTGCCAGTACCGAATAATGGCAAACTAATGGATCATAAATGTGTAATTAAATGCATTGGAAAGAAGAACCCAAACGATGTACTGCGGGGGGGGTGTTTGAATGTTGACAATTTTTTAATTGAGCACGCCAATTGCACATTTACGTGGTGCATATAATTGGTTACATGTGGTTCAAGCATATTTATGCAGAAAAATAATATTAAAAATGTTTTCAATACTATTTTTAAAAAATGTAATTGGTTGTACGGAGAAAATTGTAGACATTAACCGAAACTCTATGGTTTTGGGGAGTTAACTCCATAATGAATAAATAAAAATGTATTAGTTTCGGACGTTTTGCGATCGAAGCAAACTATGCCGTTTGCGGTCAATTGTGTGCCAAATTTTCGCACTAGGCTATGTTAAGTTTAAAACATTTGTCAATGTGATATACTAATGGGTTCGAAAATCATAAACCTTAACTTATAACAAACTAAAAAATTTTAAATTCGAAAATCAAAATAGTTGAATTTGTTAACCCAATTACGTACTTTACATGATTCTATTGGCAAAATTAAAGTTTCTTTGTCCAATACAGTTACATTGCAGTATGCGCCCGGTCACGTTCCCCTATGCAATTAACGATCATTTCGAGCTCCTGGCAGTAAACTTTCTGTTCTCTCCATTAATATTGCTTCCTTTGACCGGAAGCAAACCTGGTAGACTGCATCGCTCGCCACTAACACTGTTGCTATGCCTCAACAGGAAGGTGACTGTTTTCGACAGTCTCCCAGACAACATCCAAAGCAGAAAGGACACGCGTACCGCGTAGTGTACGCGTAAAGTGTACTCGCGCAGGATTGATGATGAAATTTTAAATATTTCATTAAAAACTTTACGCTCACGTTTGGCCCACTGTTAATACCGTCAAGGATGACGGCATTCTCGAGCAGGCTGAAAGACGCGATTTTCTGGACAACGGGTGGTCCACAATCAAACATACACACTTGTGCAGCCCGTTGGCCCGGAAGCAGCCGGAATGTTGCATGTCACCTGGTTTACCAGTCGCCGGAGGGTGCACAATGTGAAAAGGGGACAGAAATTCGACCAAGGGTCAACTCGCTAGCCACAAAGGTCACAGCAGGGCGCAGCGCTGAACACAAGGTGGAATATGGGGAACCAAACGACTCCGTGGAATGGTGAGAAATAACAAAGTACCGAAAATCCGCGGTCGGTACACAGGTTTGGGCAAAATAATAATGTGCTAGGATGCAATGAATTTATGCTTGGGCAGTATCCGGGTGTTCTCCGGTACAGGCTGGCTAGTACGCGGACCGGAACGCACAAATACCATGAATCGTGTGCAGCTCGCAAAAGGGCAGCTATGCAAAGTATGAGGAACATTTTCGGCCGATGTCCTTCAGGGAGGGCAGGGTTGTGCATAACGTACCCGTGCTATGCGGGTGGTCCGAAACTGAAAACGTCCCATGGTTGCTGAGGGACTGCCAGACCCTCCGACTACCACCACTGTCATCATCATCCCTTGTTTGCAGTGTGGGCAGGAATTTTCGGAAGATGAAGTGAGGTCGAAATGTGCTGTAGCAAATGGGGACAGGGCGTGGAAAGTCATGATTTGAATTTGCAAGCTATTCTTCCGGCCAACAGCTTTTGCACAGCTTTATGCGTAACTCCCCCAAGGGAGGTGCCAAAGGGACCCGGTCCGTTCGATGGATTTTGTTGAAATCAAGCAGCAAGATCGTGGTCCACCGAAGCTACTTCCTCCGGGAGTGGCATTGTTTGCTCGCTAATGAGAAATTTGTCCAATCAGATGTGAAACGATTGAGTGAACGATGGCCTAATGTGAAGCCTTCGACCCTGACAAAGTATTGGTAGGAGTTGTTACGCTAATGATTGTGTCCTTTTGTGCGTGTGGTAGAAGGAGAAGTGGATACAATCTTGGTCTGATGGTTTGCTGTGATTAAAAAATAGGGGAAACAATTTCAAATAATCTTCCGGTCGCTTGCTATAGAGCGGGTGTATTAGCTGTGAACGAGTAACTTAACGTCGAACATTGAAAAGCACTCATTAGCATCTCACATCTGAGTTGTAGAAAGTTTCATTAATAAACAATTTAATACTTCAGCAGCATTAGATTTATTTTTGTTGTATGCAAATTTGCATTAGTTGGTGCGTCACCTTCTACCGATAACAACCGATTTGATATTGACGACAAGAGTCCGAGCTTCGTTCCAATCACGAAATCAATTCAATCGACCCAGCTTTCACTTAACCTCACACAATGCTGATTGCTGCTAGTCCAAATTCCAAAAAGCCAATGAAAAATCGTTTCCATCTCCACCGCATGCGGGCAACAAACGAAACGTGTATTCGAATGGCTCAATTCTAGTGCTAAATTGGCCGGTGTTGCCCCTGGGTGAGGCGAAACTTACCTGGGCGTAAATCGTTGGCTCGGAACGCTTGATATCAGACTGCCGTGGACGGCCCAGGGTTGCACTGACGTACATTTGCGGCTGACCGGGATTGAGCTTAGGCATTCCTCCAGCAACACCTACACCACCACCACCACCACTCATCGTTAGATCAGCGTAGGTCAAATCGTGCTGTAAATGAAAAATGATGAAAAAAGAGGGGGAGTATAAATAAACTCACACAAGTCTTTTGGAAGTGTAGTTTGAGAACGAGTCCCGGCTCCAAAACGAGCTTACCTTGTGACCATCACTCCCATAACCACCGACGATGGGCGTCGAAATGATGGTACCGTGCATCGGGATGTAGCTCTGACCATCGGACGACGCCACCGGGTAGACGTTCTGCTGCATACAGTTCTGCTGCTGCTGCTGTTGCTGCTGTTGGGCGTCCCTTGCAAGAGCGTAGAATGCACGCGTATCGTAGGTAGCGGCGGCTGCATTCGGTGGTAGCAAACCACCACTCTGCTGTTCCGCCATTGCGGCCGTTGCGTACAGCCGCGGATGGGCCGCACTGTTGAGCCACTCGAACGCTTTCTCGTCTTCTTTCAGCAGGTGCAATAGTTTCGCTGCGAAATTAGATAGACTGAAACTTATGGCAAAAAAACGCTACGGGTGTCGCCCGATCGTCGGTAAGAAAGTGGATGGCAAAAGAAAAACGAAAACGCTTTTCCATCCACCTCCTCCAACGTTACTGCCGGAGCTCTGTCACGGGCACGTACCTTGGGGAATGATGTCCGGGTTCTTTTCGATGCTGTCGATGCTACCGTTGCACTGTTCCCGTGCCAGGTCAGCGTCCGGGATGGATTGGCTAATGCCGGAAGCATCGTTCGTCGACATGTTGCTACCACAGTCCCGATCCCGCCCGGCCGATCCTCGGAGACGCGTTACGCACACGATGATCGAAGCGATCGATATGATGGCAGCCACGACCCCGAGCAGCGTACCGATGAAGGGTTTGATCTGCAGCAGTGCCGGTGGATAGACGAGCGACAAATCTGTGGACAGAGAATAGACAGAGCGACAATACTGTGGGTTGTTGGGCGAATTCGAAAACTGTGGGTGATGGGTACTCCTACTTACCAGTTTGCTTTTCGGGATTCTTTAACGTGAACGCCTGCAGATAGGTGGGATCGCTGGAACCTTTCGAGTTTTTGGCAGTGAGAATAATGTTGTATCCTACTCCCGGTTCGAGTCCTTTCAGATCGAACGTAGGTGAGCTGGTGGGTAATTTGGAGCGAGAATGTAAATAACACATTTAGTTGCTAATGAATAATCTAATAATCTAATGAATAAACAAATAAAATTTTGTTGGACACTGTACCCAACGGACTCTGGCCCATTTATAGTGTATGTATGAGTGTAAATTTGGAATAAAAGTTGCACTACGAAACAGGAATAAACAGTAGCCTCTTTAAAATAATGCACTATCAAATGAAATCTGTATTAATTTTGCTGCAAAGTGCTTGTTTTTTGAAACTGTGAATATGTTTATTTTGGTTCCCGGAGCTCGATGATAATGATTTTTTTTAAACAAAATCCGTTATAAATATTATTATTCATTATTAAAATAAAATCTTTTAAACAATGTAACTGTTAAACAAATCCAAATATAATACATTGCCAGCAATATTGAACGTATATTTATTTTGTTCTTTTAATTTCATTCTTTCAACATTCATTCATCAACTCCATTGTTTCACAGTCACAGACTCAGCAGGAAATGGGGAAAAAATAAAACATAAAGCAATGCCATTCTATTCATCACAAAGTCATCACCGATGGGCCCCCGCTGCCACCCAGTTCAAAAGGGTCCACTCCCCGTTGTGGATGCAAAATTCACTTAATGAAATGCGCGCTTCAGCTGCAGTGCCGATAATTACCGTCATTCGATGCGAAACGGCATCCGACCCGAACTGGACCGTTGCCATTGTTCCGGCTAATTGCACAGGAAACCGATTTCATGGGCCGTGTCAATTTCCACGCTTGCCGCGGAGGGAGCGAACAGCTCGGTACACGAGGCGACAAAAATGGCGACGCGTAAAACGTTTAAAGAAATACGGCAGTGAAATTGATGGCAAAAAAACAGCGGCCTTCATCACGCGGCCCACGTCTAGCTGACACACAGCACACTGGGAGAAGGTGAAGAGTCACGTGGGACAACTTTATCGCGTCGTCCGGCTACTCCAGGACTGCCGATTTATCTGTCCATCGAGTGGAGTTAATTTTTTTTTCTTACATTTTTTTTTTCATTCACATCGACCTGTGTGTGACGGTGGTACGTCGTTTTTATTGACTTCCGTTCATCGTCTATTACCACCGACCGGCCTACATCCGTTTCTCCTTTGACCCGCATTGCCACGACCCTAATTAGTTCGAGAGAGTGAAAATGCGTGCATCCATTAGCGTCTGCAGTGGACGCGAATCGCAAAGCACCGGAAATGGCCAAGTTCTATGTTAATTAGCTTTCTTGCATTTCCTTCGTCTTCGGCTGAGTGTTCCACGTCGACTGCTGTAGCGTGATACTGTTGTTTAAGAATTATTTACATCTTTCTCGTCCCTAAGCTTATTCGCGTCTTATGCGTCTTTGTAGCGCAGGCGACGCGAAATGGAAAGGTGAATGAGTCGAACACAAACGCACAGTACGCACACACTAGAAGAGAGGAGGAGAGAAGAGGAGCAACATTTTCACTTCACATTTTCATCATCGCAGAAAATGTTGAACTTTTTAATTAACTCCTTTTCGCTCGCTGCTCGCATCGGACCAGGACGCTCAAACAGTGTGTGGGTGGGGGATGGGGGCTTAATTTTAAAATTCTTCCAAATTTTGCAGCGAAAAATTCACACCCCCGTTCTGGCCAGCTGGCTGTAGGAGGGGTAGCGTTACCTTTTTCAGTGGAAGTGTTTTGCCTTCTGGCGGAGGTTCTTAAAATTCAGACATTTTGCACTAGCAGGAGGAAAAACGATTAAAAAGTAAGCTTTCAATTAGGTAGAGTTTTGGCAAAAGTCCGGTTTCGGTGGAATGAAGCGTAAAGTGAAAAGTCGCACTGGAAGGACTTTGGTTGCACTGTTTGGTAGTTTACAGTTTCCGAGTAGAGCGGTAAATAATTCAAACTAAAGTGAACCCGTACGATAAGCGCAATTGGGCGTGATGGTAGTTGAAATGCTTACACATTATTTTACCAAAATCAATGCAGTTCTATGCACTTTATTTGAAACGAATTTCAGAGGTTTCATATGAAAAGTTTGCTGAAATATATCAGAATTACTTTTCTGGTACAAGCGCTTCGATATAAAAAAGTATTGTGCATGAAAATTTTATAACAAAATCTTCTTGTTTAGTTTAAAAAATTACTTGTAAAGTCACACTTTATAACACTTTATAGTGATAACATTTTAATATTGATAGGGAAGACCCAGCTGGAAATGTAACGGCCCAATATATTTATCGCCACCGCTACAGTGCCGAAAGCTGTCGTAAAGCATTACGCTAGATCATTAATAAAAAGGCGTACAATCATCTTAATTCGCTGCATAACCCGCGGCCTGTATCGCTGACTCGCGAGCAATAGCCAAGTAATGCTAATCCCAAATCGATGCTAATAAATTTTAATTGCCTCACTGTAGCATAGCAAGCTCTTCAGATGCGAGGCATTTCTGGATTGTGTTCCTTCTCGTTCCTTTTTTTACCGTCCGTTGCGATGCCTGCGATGCTGCAAATCTTCCACTACCCTTTCGCAGGAGCATCAATTAATTTTAATTGGTTCACTCCACAACCCTACAAATCACAATAGAAATCTAGCAGCCCACTGGAAGTAGGAAAACCCGCTCTGACTCCCGATTTTGCGCACCCGATTGCCATCGAAAATAGTGAACGCTGTGTGCAGCTGCGGTAAGGCATCTTTCACCTAATGATGATCCGCCGCTCGAAAGGCCACGAAGAAGCCCCGGTTCAATGAATTGAATGCAAAACTGCCGCAAAGTGGGCCATTTAAAATGGCGACGAGCCGACGGCGGTCGGCCGACCCCGCACGGCACCGTTGGTATGGTTTTGATGTCTGCTGGGTACGTGAGCTTATTGTTACTTTAAGCGCTTCGGAATGCTATTTAGACCATTTCATGTTACTCACGTTGATTTAATCGAAGTCATTTGCTGCCGGCTTCCGATCACGTACAGCTCGATCTGGAAGACCTGCGGCAGTCCACCGTCGTAGCCTTCCAGGCACTCAATCTGCAGCATGTCAAACGTCTGATTCAGGATCGTACAGTTCGACAGTGGATCCGGTTTTCCTGGCGGGAGGGAAATGGCAAGAAAATTGAAATTAATAATGGTGTTTGTGCAAGATGGTATGCTAACGAGCGTGGCGGAGGAGAAACAACTTCCCCCTGGAAACGAAATGAATGGCGGAGCGCTGCAAATTGGCCTCAGTAAAGTGGATGTTTATTGCGCGATTCTATCGTTTACAGTGTGGATACGTTTTTGTTGTTAATTGCGAGTTTTTTTTTGCAACGTTTGGTACAGTTAAAAGGATTGATGTAACGCTTTAGTAAATAATATTTGTACTTGAACTGGAATTAAACAGATGAAAATATAATAATCATCAGATAAAATTAATATTGTTTTTTTTCCATATGGTTACATGCGCTCCTGTTATAGTATAGTTATTAAACATCCGTTTCTGTACATAAGAAAAAAATGCCGACATGAATCAAAAAATCACAAAACAAAACTCAATCAAACGATTCATCACGCTGATGCTCCCAGCCTTACAATGCCGGAAACTCACCTGCCGGTATGAGATTGAACAAACAAGGTTCCGTTTGGGCTCCAATTTCGTTCCGACCCCAGCACAGCAGCGTTCCGTAGTCCTGCAAGGTATGGAAATGAGAAAATATGCTTTAAATGGGCTGACGAGTCAGTGACGAACCGTTTCAATCCTACCCCGAAATCGATTTTGTGAAAAAACAAAATCTACACCGAAAGCAAAATATGGAACAGGATGAAGGAAAGCAGCAGCAACAAAAAAATAAAAACACCCGATTGGACAAGAATTTGACGCCCTTACCTTACCTACTTCCTTTGCAGCCTTATCTTGCAAAGGATCAAAAGTTTTCACTCTTGCTGCCTTATGCAGCCTGATGCGAGAGCTACGGAACCAGAAATCAAATAACAAGCCCTGGTGCGCTTCGGTAAAAACGATGAACAAAATAATGGGCAGACGGTGAAAATTGGAAGCTTTTCCCCAGGCCCGAGCAGAAGAGTTTTTCCTCATAACGTGGTATGGCATGGAAATTGGAGATCAACGAACGATGATGAAAAATGAAGGGCTTTGACGTGATTGACAGAAAGCATAGTCGCTAGCCAAAAGGTAGACAAGGGGATGGTGCGGTATCGATAGGAAATGATAGTCCTGAACCATCCTGAGGAGATGCGTGCGAGGGGGACCGAAAATGGGACAAAGCATCATTTGCAGTTGCTCAGAGCTGATGAAGACGTATGACCAAAATTGTCATTGGCCGGGCTGATAAATTATCTTCCGGCACTGTGTGTTTGTCTGTGTGTTTCAAGCGATGAGGGATGAGCCTGGTGAGCTGGTCTGATGGGTTTGATGTCAGAGGCAATGTTGGGGTGACCACATGCGGAATTTGTTTTATTGACTGTTTTGATTGAAAGTTTACGCTGAGCATCGAGTGATGAAAAATGGATTTGCTGGAAAAACGTAAACTTTGATTGAAATCAACCAACCAACCAAACTTCATAAGTTAATGGTAAAATGAAGGTTACACATTTGAAACTTTTATTGCATGGAATGATGCAATATTATATTATTTACACCATAACTCACCAGCATCTCACAAACTAGTGAAGAAGTTAGTTAAACCATTTGATAATACTGTAGTCAATAGTAAATAGCAGTAGAAGTTACTTCAAATAATTTAATTTCCGCTCTTAATGTTAAAACATTAGTCATCAATTGAGCAATAGTTAACTAAGATTAATTAAGGTTATACAAGTCATAGCTTCTACCAACATTTTCATAGCAATATATTCCTCTTACAATATCGGAATAAGAACAAATGATAAAATTTCCATCAAGCTAGATAAAACATATAATTAAAACCACATCTTGATAGTCGCAAACAGCTTTATCTCCTGCGGCAAAATAATCAACGAACTGTTTGCCGTTTTATTTTCCAAACATTATTGGGACTTTTTTAAGGTCCTAGATATGATCGACTTGCTGCGCAATAGAAACAAAAGTTAATGAATAAATTATGGACATTCAGTGTAGATCGTGGAAGCATCTATTACATCGGGGTCCCTTTTCGCAACCGGGAATAATTTCCATGTCCTTCGTAGCCTTGAAAGCGTGCGAAACGGGACGGAATGCTGGTCCCTTGGTGCAACATTTTGTCAAAATAACCGTATTTTCCAACCACCAAAAAGACACACCCACCTACACACAAATCGCTTCTTTTGAAGGTTCGAGAGAACGAACGGTTCAGAAGAAAAAGGGAACAGAAAAATACTTTCTGTTTTCATTACAGCAAAATAATGTTCAACAAAAAACCCGCTACAAGAAAGGACAGTTTCCAGATAGCGTAATCAGTGTGATAGCGGATGAAGAATGTTTGGGTCGCTTCAAAGAAGAAAATTGCTGCGAATGATCCATGGGACGGAAATGGTTCGGCAATAGCATCCCCGCCTAGCCGAGCTGCCGTGTTTGTGAACACCCTCATAATTACAAAGGACTTCATTTTTCGGGTGCCAACGGGACGGGATTTCTCACTCGGACGCGAACGTGAGCCCAATCTCGTGTACCCAATTTTTTGTTGTTGTTGTTGTTGTGTGTGTGTTTGCATGGAAACCCTAGGGAAACTGATAAAGAATTTAAACCTCCGCTAGGAGAAATAGCTCACACGAACCCGTGTAAATTGTGCCGGCCTTGTTTTGGGGCCGTGCGTTTTTGGAAAACGACAGAACCGCTAAACCGTTGGTGACGGACAACGTAAACAGGGTTTCCGAGAAGGATCTTTATCAAAGCCGCCGCCGAAGCCGATGGGCGATGAAACCAGTAAAGCCGCCGTCAATCTTCCATTCCGGTGGTAATCGTTTTCAATCCCTTTGCTAGAGTTTCAACCATTGTAGATGAGGGGGTGGATGATAGAAGCGTAATATGGGCAGCAGGTTTCAAACCCGTCTCAAAGCCTTCTCCACTCGTGGCGCGAAACGAGATCTAATCCAGCAGAGAGCAAGGAAGAACGAAAACAAAAAACACTCGCAGCAACAAAAAAATTGATTTAAAAAAACACACAAAACGGGTGTAAACATTCCACAGGATTTCGGTTATCAGCGATAACCGGACTATCGGTCCCGAACCTTAACCGTGCGGTGGGTTAGAAAAGCAAATCAAGGACAAAAACAAAAAAATCCTATTGAGGGATGCGGTGGAAATATTTTCCTTTTTTTTTTTCATCGCAAGTGGTCACAATAACACCCCCTTGTGCTAGAAGAGGCTAGTAGCTTTGTGAAGGGTTACCGAGGTGTAAACAAGAAATTATGATAATTGAAAACATAATAGGTGTCGGTGTTGTTTTCACGATGGTGGTAGTTGTGCCAACCCATGGTTTGATGATTATTTTCCGCTCTCTGCCCAAACAGACCGGTTGTGGTTGGTTTGGGGGTGGGCAAAAATGGAACAAAAAAAAAAATCTCCCCAGAAAAGGATTTTCTTTCTCTGTTTTTAGTGCTTTTCTTACGCGTTCACGTACACCAACCGGGCGTTGTAGCATTGGTCCAAACAAATCTAGAATAGCATTTCTGCCCATTCTGCTAGACATTTACCGCGCGTGAAAGGGGGCAAGGGGTCGGTTGGATGGTGCTGCGTGGCGAAGTTGCTTTTATCCGTCCCTAAAGAGCGCGACCGAACACGCTGGCTGGAAGTGGAATGTCTTGTTTTACAAGGTGCGTGTGTTTTTGCTCTCGTTTGCAAAAGGGTCGGCATGTTTCCTTTTTCGCGTGATGACGTCTTCAAGGGGTTCGTTGCTTTGGAAAAAAAGGAAATGAGCCGCTTTGTTGGGAGGCGTTTCTGTTGCGTTGAAGTGGAAAGCATAGTAGCTTGTTATGACGAATTGGATATGGAAGGTGTTTGTTTTGTTGCTTCTGCACAGACAGAAAGCTTCATTTCGCGAGTGTTTAGGGAAAATGTCAGCAAATAGTCAACCCCTACTCATGATGATTTTGAGCTTTAGATGATAAGTTTGAAGGATTATACTATTTTTAGGATTATACTTTAAGACTTGCGTTTGCAGTATTTTATCAAGCATTTCAGTTTGAACAAAAAAAATGGATTAGTTTTTATATAATAACAATGCGTTAGCAAATAAACCATCTTTGAATGATGCGTCTCTTTTTTAAAGAAGATACATTGTATATGATTAGACTTAATCATACCTTACGTTTTTTTTAATGCAAAAAATGGGATTTTTTTTTACTAACGCATACATATCTGTATCGATTCCCCATGACTAAGGCTTAATGTATTCAACTTCTGTATGCTTACCTTTTCCGTCACTGGCTTAAAGTGTGCCACACTTTTGGTCCGATCGCTCAACACCTCCGAAGCGGGAATGTCCAGACTCTCCGATACGGAGGTGTTGTACTTCCAGGTGAAGGTAACGTTGCTCGGATTGGCCTCTAGCTCACACACGATCTTTGCCAGCTCGTTCCTGCCCACATTGTACGTCGTCACCAGCCCGGGCCGACAGACGGGAGCAACTACAATGACGATAACATTCAAAACATGAGAAAGAAAAAAAAACATCCACATACACAAACAAACAAGGTCGACTTAAAGTACTTTCGAGGTAAGTAAATTCACAGTGCATAAATTGTGCACACGAACGAGAAGGGTGCGTTTGCACGAGAGCAAAGAAACACAAAATTAGAATTATTATCGGATCCGATCAACAACAGCAGGCCCGATTGGAAAAGGGAAGGTTGAAAATTCACTTTCATCGCAAACAACATCTCACGCTCCTACCGGAACATTTCGTGGTGTGCGTGCGAATGTTACCGGATCGCAAAACCAAGGGACGAAGGTGTGAAGATGAACCGTTTGCACCATTTGCGTGATTGGGTATTTAGATTCTGGTCGAGTAGGGCCACTTTGCATTGGAAATTGCGGATGGAGGGAAGAATACAGTGCTGTGAAAAAGACACACACAAAAACACACGACCGCTTTTTTTTTTAGTGAGCGACAGTTTTGTGTACTTTTTCGGTCAAGGCTTTAGCGATAGTACCAAGTGCAGAAGGAACTGCTATCGGTTCAATCGATTGGTAAGAAAAGCGTAGATGCCGAAAGTAAATGTTTCGTCCTTTTCCGGAATTTTCCTTGAATCACCTGAACGTGTGCCCGAGTGGGAGAAGAAGAAAAATCGTCGATAAGTAGCAAGTGGTTAGGAAGCTTATCGCACGCCATCCAATTCCTTTTGGGAGCCCCCCCCC
>KB680569.1:0-16921 GCA_000349165.1 Anopheles christyi | reverse complement strand
ATTTTTGTGTTACAATGCACGGTGCTGGAAATCGACACACATATTCCCGTTGGGAACTCACACATTTCCGCAAAAAAAAAAAAACTCCAAACCATAGAAACGCGTGTCAAAACAACGATACTGGGTGGTGGTAGAATATTGTGAATACATGTCACGCTTCTTTTCCTGGCTCGACATAACTCTTTTCGAAAAAGTTTTCTAGTTCTTGTGCATGTCGACAAGATATGCACTGCGCTTTGTAGTTTGTGAAGGAAGCGGAATAGTTTGTTATGCAAAAATTGTACTTGCTTTGAACGAGTTTCTTGCTGGGGAAGTTTATCCATAGCCGCCGGATGTAAACCACAAGCACTAGAGTAAGTACAATGATAAACTCTTGCCTATCCTCTGCGTCTTTTTTTTATGTACAAGCGTATGCAGGTCTCATGGTTCCATCTGCTTCTGTGCAAAACTTACCCTACTTACATACGTTCATTATGTTTGCACGGCCAAACAAAAAGAAGCGTGTTGTGTGTCCATGGTTGTTATAGGAAAAAAAAATGCACATACAATTCGGTGTTGATGTGTCTTTTCATGAAAAGGAATATTTTACCATCTCACACCATACCCAAAAGGAACTAGTAATGCTTCTGTTTTCTGCGCAACTGTATAGGTTAGTGTGGGAACAAAGATACTTATTTTGGTACTCATTCTTGTTATAAATTGTGTTAAAAAACAGCCATTTTTGGCACGTTGCAACAGAGCTGCAATAAATACAAAGCTTAAAGAAAGGAAAAACCTAAACATAAACATATGGCTAATGCTTCTTAACGTATCATTCCAGTTTTGTTTTTCACCTAGGCATTTGTTGCAGTTTGAGCTAATTATTTGTTTACTATTCAGTAATAGACCGAGGATTAATAAGTGAGAAGAAATTTTGCTAGAAATTAGCGACAATGGAAAAACAACAACGTTTCAGCGCGTTTAGCATTTTACATTTTTTAGATTAGAAGTTAGAAGAATATAAAACCTTTATGCATAAAAAAGAAGGATTTTTTTTTGTTTTCAGATAGTAAATTTAAAGTTCTTGATTACAGTTATTTGAAATAGTAACAAATTTAAATTATTGTACACAAATCCATAAATAATTATTTAACATGGTTTTCTTCTATTTCATCAAGACTTTTCATTAAATTTTCCATGTCGGATACATCATACAACTAATCCATATTGTAGCCAAATGAAATCAATATCACGGTCAACGCTGGTTTACCTATCATTTTACACAAAGCATGTTTTTCCGCTTGTAAGTAATCTTTTCACTTTACCCATCCCGCTCGACCGTGCTAGTAGTACTTTAATAAACCATTTTGCAGTATTTTTTCCGCGCTTTTACGCGTTGGCAATCTTCTGGACACCGATGCGAAACCATATTTTTCCAAGCCAGACAGCATTCATTGTTGTCATAAACAATAACCTTCCCCAGATCGGTTGGGCCTTTTATTAGACCACTGAGGCGAGCGGATAGGCAAGGGACTGTTGGCGCTAGTGAGCTCCTACCACGCCAGTTGCACCAGCGGATAAGGCCCGGATGCTTTACACGCCCCACTGTTGCTCGATGCCCAGCTATGTTTTTTTTTTTACTTTTCTCTCTCATTGCTTCTCTCTTTTTATGTGCTCACATCTTTAGTATTTACGTCGATGACCAAACCCCCGGCTATCCGTTACGCGGGAAATTTGCATTCGTTTGGTTCTTGGTTTCGGGTTCTTCACAAACCGAGGGTGATTTTCTGTTGAACACACTCGTACACGCACACACGTAGTACGGTGCGCTGTCATACTTTTTCATTACGCCTGTTTAATAACGCACACTGTTATTCGCCGTTGTATAAATTAGCGTTTTCAATTTCATCCTTCGTACCGCACTGGCGATATTTACTTAATCACGCGCATCCTGGGTAACGCTCGGAATTTGCATTCAACCACAGCTCACGGTACAACAAATCGTGCGCGTTCAGCCGGGATATATTTTACAATATGCTAACGGCAATGCCCCCTACAATACTCGCGAGTATGTCTCGGGAATACGGCGTGTTTTCTTACGCACGGAGTGGGAAAATTTATAACCTTTGGGGTAGAAGTAAATGGATTTGATCCAGAACAGAATGTCAGACATTGGTTATAGTAACTAATTTTACAAAGCTGCGGAACCATTAATCCTACCTTTCTCACGCAGTAGCAGCATGACGATTTGAATGGTAGGTGGTACTGTCTACAAATTGGTCTTGAATAAAGCGAATTATTTAACTGCATAGCTGGTTACATTTCAATTACATCAAGAGGAATTTTGTAAACTTCGTGCGTCGCTTCTTATAAATAATTTGTATGTTACAAATGTATTGATGTCTGTTTTGAGATGGATTTTAATGCTGGATAATGAATCATGGAAAACCAACAACGTGACGGTCTACATTGTTATTTAATATTAACATCGGTTTTGCAACAACAATATAAGAAACAATAAAAACAACAGTGTAAGATAGCTAGGCGAATTCAACAACAAATTCCACGTATCAAATAAAGTTTTCATCAGCATCCCATAAAGGCTAGCTGCTTTGTTATCGCTTGATCGCAAAAAATAAAACTGCAACCATTATCTTGATTGCTCTCTGACTGAGCACATCCATCGCGTGATGATGATGGTGTTTAATTAAAACGTGATCCAATATCCGATACGTGACAAAACACGCTCGATCATTAATCGATTTCCAGCACGCACTCAATGGATGGGTGAGCTAATCGTTCGGGCAGGTGGTTACTACCACATCAACCACGAGGCGTGTATGGGCTGCTCTCCCACTCAGATCCATTTTTGTGCCATTTCTTAGCGTTCGGAGTTAAACCGTATTTTTTCACAGAAAATAATCCAACAGCAAGCAGGTGTCGATGAATAAAAAACCTACCCCGACCGAACGATAACACCAAACGACTGAAGGGTGTACTTTGGTCCACGGATCCAAAAAAGAAAAAAAAAACTATACTTAGAATGTATTATTCGACTAAGCAAAAAAAAAAACCACCACTCGATCACCGATACCTGAGTGGCCCGAGGGTGGTTTCCTTTGTGGCCTTTCACTTGACGGTTAGAGACGGGTTTAAAAAGTACACACAGTAACATCCGAGAAAGAGAAAAACATGAATACTACAGTAACAAAAACACTCACCAAGCTCACATCTAAAGCCACAACATTCTACGGGTGGTACGTACCTTTTTCAAATCCTTGACCGGTTCGCTTTCATCCGCTTTTCGCTTCTCGGTTGAAACCAGTTTCGTTTTTTCCTTTTCCGTCATGATAATCTGCGGTAATGTGGAACGATGAGCGACGACGGGATACCGGAAGCGGTTGGGAAGATGGTGTTGGTTCGGACGGGCGCAATAGATGGCCGGGGGTTGGGATTCGAGGTAAAAAAGAAAACAAGAAAGAAAATGCAAAATTAATCAAAATGAAACTTTGGGGACACTTGTTTTTTTGTTTTTTTTTTTGCGTTGCCCTACGTCGGAATCGTGTGTTTTGCGAAGTACGGCCAAGTGTGAGGAAAGTGCTTTGTTTCACTGAGCACGTATGTACTGAGCTACCGAAGACTGTTGCTTAGTGGACATGGCACGATTATTTGAGTACTTTAAATATTTGTTTTTTGACATGGCAGGTTGATGCTCTCGTATAGGTTTCAGTATTTGCCTTTTTTTCGTTTCATTTTATATGGATAAACTGGAAGCAAAATTGGGTAAACGAAAGGAGGAAACATCTTTTGTAACTGTTAGACACTGACTTTATTTGATGAGTTCATAACCTTTGTATCTTGTGCAATATTTGATGGTTGTGAAAGAAAAGGATGCTTGTAGTTTTTCCATTCATCTTAATTTAACTTGTTTTTTGCCATTTATTTGCTTATCCGTGTGATTCCGTATCATAATTAATTTTAATGTTCCTAAATTGCTTTTTTTAATCTGTTATACCCTGTACTTTATGCGATAGTAATGACATTTTAAAATTATTATTTGTAAAACGTTTATGGTATTGTCATTTTTAATTTCACAAAGATTGTTTTCCACTAGACCAATTAAATAAAACTACAATCTTATTGGAATTTTGTTAAGAATTGAATGAAAATATGCACTGCAAATATTTAAAAAATTGTGCATTCCCTAAACATTGAATTAAAGTCTAGTTCCAACAAACAATTTTCACGCAATCCTTGTTATAAGCCGCAAGAAGAAATTATCAAAATAATAAATAATAAGTAAATAATCAAGGTAACTATCAAGTATAATCCCTTGCGCTTATTTTAAATCTTTTCCAGCATTCTTAACAAGATATGTTTGAACCAAAGCACAATGTTTGAACCCTAAGTACAACTTGCTGTTTTTCTTTGCCTCAATTACCTTGGGAGCACATTTTGCATAGTGGTTTGAGCGAACGATGATTTCGGATGCCAGGTGCAAGAAACTCGACAACGAGCTCTAACAAACTCTCGACGAACTAGTTCAAAGTTATTCGTCTGTGTTTTGTGGGTACCCGAAACGATGCACAAAAATGCTTACCTTCTACAGAAAAAACTGGTGCTGTTAAAGCAAGCTTTCACTTAAACCCCTGCAAAGGCTTTCAATTATTCTGCCATTTTCCGGTTCTTGGCCAACTATTTCCCAACGAAAGAAAGGCTTGCCATTTTTTTTTGGTTTTCCGCCCCTTCGCTAAACAAACAAAAAAGTAGAACAGTCAATGCAAGAATCGTCTAGGAAGACGAAATGAAAACTGCAAACAGCATCTCGATTGCAACACCTATCCATTTCAATTCGAGGGTAATAGCGGTCGGAACAAGAACGAGAGCCATTTCATACTGTTTGCTGGAGAAATAAGACGTTTAGATGCTTCCCCAAAAACCGGTACAAAGCCTGAGGTGACTTTACCGAGCATCTGGTTGCATCACAGAAGTTTGTTGACCGAGGGTATTAGCCACCATACGGTTTTGGGGTTTTGTTGGCCAAGATTTTTGACCGAAATGCGATTTACCGTTTGCCATTGAAAAGAAGAAAGTGAGAAAACCGGTATACCCACTGACCATACATTCTTGCCGAGTAACTAGTGGTTTAAGATTTGTTTGTGTAACTAGCTTGTTCGTAGAAACAACGTGCATATCGCTTAAATCACAATTTGCTGATGCTGAAATTAAAGATACTAATTAAGTTCAATGATATTTTGTACATCATGTTGCATTGTTTGAAATTTATACCAAAGACGAGAGAAAAAAAACCTCTACTTTCTGAGAAAAAGTACAATTTTGTATAACATAGAACACGCCTTCTCTATTGAACAAAAAAAAAAAAAAAGAAGATACTCAAATATTGTGCATTTAAGTAAATTCGCCTATGTTATTATTGATTCAAATTGTATTTGGCAAGCAAGGATGTTGAATTCGACCTTGGACGACATAATGAAGTTCACTGTTCTAATTAAGATAATTACGAACACGATTACTCAAACGAGCAAATCAACCAAATGAAGTACAACCTGCTTATAGCGAAATATCAAAACTCATCAGCAGGATCAAGTTAACAAACACTATGCCTGTGTCTCGTATGGATATTGTCATAAGCGATATATGCGGTTGCTGATTGCAGACATTTGATCAGCCTACTACTACCATGACGGTTCCGTCCGAACCATAAACGAGCAACCGCGGGTAATGAAAATTATCCTACACCTAGACTCCAATAGCTCCTAGAGACTGACCACATTCTTCTGGATGATTCCATCCTATGTGTTACGTATCGATTTCAACAATGCTCTTCCATATTGAACGCGACGGTCGGCCACAAAATGCAATTGCGATGCACAAATAGCATCATAATTTACGTTCACGATTGTCACGAAGCCTTCTACTTCTGGAACCGTGGACCGAGGTCAGCCATGAGCATGCGTTCCGGAACAGGTTTTAGATGCTGATTTTAGCGTTTTGATTGGTATTTGTGGTTTTGGGTGATCATCAGCTTGCAGGTACGAAATGCGTAAAGCAGAATATGATAGGAAGTGAAATAAAGGGAATTGGAATTCGGTTAAATGTTCTTTGCAATATTCCATTCAGCATGTTACATTGTGAACGATGAGCATAAATTATGTGTATACAAGTGTGAATAAAGTATTTTAAAAACACTTACATAATATGTAAATGAAAATGTGCTAGCTAAACCAAATGTTCAATTGCATAAGACTAGTGGAGCAAAATATTCCAGTGAAATGCATTTGCAATTTAATTTGCAGTGATCGATGAAACAACAAGAGTTTCGCCATTGCCGCTGGTAGTTAACTAGTTCCAATCCGTGTAACTTAAAGCAGATGTGTCAATAGACCTACTTGGTTTGTTTTGAAAACAAAGACAATACATGGAATGTAAATAGAATAATATTAAGTGAATGGAAGGTAGAATTACAGGCATGCAAACATTATGGCACGATTTAATCCCGCTTGATTGACTTACACTGCTTAAAGAAAGATCAGGTACACTACATTTTGTAGTATATTATTAGAGATTACATTTTGTGGGAAATGTACACATAATGTAGCTGTTGCAAAACAGTTAATAGGTACAACATTATGTTTTGGGTTTGATTTAAGACAACTGGTCTTTTTTGTGAACTATAGGTAATTTAAAAAGTTGAAAACGTGGTGCCTTCAGCAACAAATTACGTCCCTTATTTCGATATTGTTAGAGATAGATGAAACGATCATGTTTATATTGACAGGTTCAAAGAGGATATTAATTTCTTGTCTCTAGCAATTACCTTGGGCAATAAGTGCCTTCAAAGGAAAGGATGTTAAGATTGCAGTATAAAGTAAATGTTCATGGTAAACAAAACAATGCTCTCATTATAACAAGCAAATGCGCACCAAGTTATGATTGTTTCGTGCCTTCATTCGATTCCCCTTTTTAATGCCAATGCAGTAGCAATCAAAAATCGGCCCCTCCATTTTACGTTAGCCAAGGAAACTAATTTATGACGAGGCAAATTTTATTGCTTCGTTGTCGCCGCACCTCAACACCGGCGACGATAGCTTTCCCTTTCCCATCCCAATAATGTGTTCTCCCAAAAGGCCTAGAATGGAAAACAGACCGGACGGCAGCTTAATGGTGAAAAAGCGATAAAAGTATTGATTTTTATTGTTTCAACAGCTCGCTCGAGTACTTGATTGACGTCGAAATTAGTATCCGAACTTTGAGGATTCGGTGCCAAATCAACAACAACAACTGCGAACCACGTGGGACGAGCCAGGGTGCATGTTTGCCGAAATGGTTAAATACGTTTGACCCCAAAATAACAAACAACTTAGCAAAGGCGTAGCGAGGTGTTCGGGTCGTGGGTAATAATAGCAGCAGCAGACGTTGTTTTGAGCAACCGTGGCAAGAGTTCAATCATTTTGTTAAAAAATGTGAAGCATAACTCATACATATACAAGAATCGTCGCAACATATTTTGACTTAAAAAAGAATGTTTCGTAATACAAATTTTAAAGAGTTGGTTTCAAACATTTGACCATTGGTGTACCACTTTCGCGTGGCTCTGTCACCTTAAAGCGTCTGCATTAACCAGCCACCTTTTTACCAGTCCTAGATGAAAAGTACTGTCTCGTACAGCTGGAAATTTCCATTTTTTTTGTCAACCCAAAAACAGCAAATCCTTTCTTTGCCTTCAGACTGTGCACTTCCATGACCTTCTTTCCCTTTGTGCGCTGATTTCGGATGAGCAAAAGTTTCTGTAAGGGCAAAATCCCAGCTATTTAAGAAAAGGAAAGCCTATCTCTCGCAGCTGCTTATGTGGAGGAGTTGAGGCCTTTATGGGGCTTTGAATGGGTGCGACGTAGTAGGTAGAAGATTTATGGAGCTATATTTTATGAAATTATAATTATGTAGACAGAGAATAAACTTCTCACCATTCCCTCGGGTCTTGGGCTGGGCAGGGGATTGCCTTTAAAGAAACGCCACTAGAGTGGAGAGTTTTCTGGGACAATCAGTGCAAAAAATGGCAGTACTATAAAGACGATCCAACGGCGAAGCGAGCTCGATGCATCGTAAGGCCAACGACTTCTTCCTGGGTGCGACTTGCTGTGGAGGGGTACTTCGCGACACTAATTTTGGGGAGCAACTTTTTCGTATGAATATAAAGTTGTAATTAAATAACCGTCTATTGCACTTGGTTCATGCTCAATTTCCATTTCAGCCATAATGTACCGAGTACAAGGAGAAGGCAGTCTGCTGATCAATCATGTTCAGCTTTGAGAACCAGACCGTCCATCATCTTTTAGATTAAAATATTAATCGCGATTAAACATCTCGAAGCAAGAAGCTTTCTAGAATGATTTATTTATATTGACGAGTTCAGTTATGCTTTAGTTTCGTCAACTGAATGTAGTAAATAAAAAAAACATTTAAATTGGAAATAACATAAAACCAATCTTTAAACCAATAAAATTAACCACAAAAGCATTGGAAAACATTGACTTTTTTCTATTATTCATTGTTCTTCAACTGCTTTTAAAAGCTAAAATGCAACTCTATGTAATAAACAAGGTAGAAAGTAGGCTTTCAGTTTTGTTATTCTCATGGTTGGTTTCAGTTTACCAACAACTGTTTGTTTGCATAGGGAGCTGAAAGTCAATTGGACTGCAATAAACTGCTCCCTTATGCAAGGCAGGCCCTTAAGGAAAGGCAGGTGAAACCGTAATGTAAGTTATTTCATGACCGCTATGCTATATTGCTTCCTATTGGGATTCATGACATAAAAGTAGTTTGTTTATTCGCTAGCAAGGATATCCGCCTGGCCGACCAACACCACATTCGGTCATCGCATGCCACCGAAGCCTAACGTGCGCCCCTATGCTAACAGTTAAATCACATGGGTGTCGCTATGCACACAGACAAAAACCCTCGACCGACACCACTGAAGAACCTTTCTTGCCGACCTTTCCCGGATACGTGCCATCGTGCTGAACAAATAGTACAGTGTGCCGCACATACCAACTGCCCAGATTTGCTCACAGTGCAAGGTGCGCTCGGAAAGACGGTTAAGAAACAGCAAAATTCAATTTAAAATAAATTTAATTTCATTGTTAACTTTTAGCCCACAGGAAACATGACCCTAGTGTACTAGTTTGCATGCTGATGTGTATGCTCTCCTAAGATGACAGCAGAGTTTCAGGTAAGATTTCCGTACCACGAGCATGGGGTTTTTGAATAATGTTGAAGATAGCCAAACATTTTGTAACATTTTCCGAGTCATTCCGTTGCTCGTAGTTATTTGCCGCCGTGTCAGTGCAAACAGTGCAGTACACATAGGAGATTGGACAGTTGTGTGCCACTTGCAGAGTGTACTGCGCCAGAAGTTACCCTTTTTCTAGCCAATAATCAAGCCAACAAAGTACATATGCCACAAGTTGCTACCTCATAGTGACCAGTGCCTGCTGTGTGTTAGCCAATGGCCCATGAAAACGTCTGTATGTTATCATTCACTAGGCAAAGGGTTTGTGTTGCAGCGTTTCAGTTATTTATGCACGGCAAGGGTAGGGTTCCGTGAGCCTTGTGGGTTGATAAAAAGGAGAAATGTCTCTAGTTTTGGGCGTTGATCATGTTTGAAAGTCTTTAAACTCTATTTCTGTACGCACCAAACATTACGGCACATACGGAAACATGTCATTTGAATTTTTGAACGTGAATTTTTAATGTACCTTAAAAAGTGGAGCCAAATTTAAAGATAGCGTGACATTTTAAAGACAAGCATCAATTCAAAAGCACGCTTGGAAACATTTGCCCCTGTTTCTCATTTTCCAACGCAGTTGCAATTGTTACTCTTTGGTCATGATGCATATCAACATAGGACAATACATTTGCTACACTGGTGCTATGCGAAGCGAACCATTCTTCGTAATACAGCAACTCTATCAAGTATGGTGACTTCATATGCGGCATATCAGACACGCGAAGTGCTCGAGTGAGTAAATCGCCTGTCGCTCACCTGCAGCACTAACCGAAGGCAACCGTGCACGTCGAATACTTAAAGGATGTCATGTTTCTCGTTCCTACTTTTCTGTTTTTCCTACCCCGCAAATACCTTTCCCTTCACCCTCAAGCAATTCTTCTCAACTGTAAGCATCGACGAGGTAAACGTATACACATACCTGCTCGCCGCTTTTGTTGCAACAAGGCAGCAAACATTTCTATGATGGCTTTTGAGGTAAACTTCTTCCACGGGGTACGATGGTGCACATCGATCTAGCCTTTGCGCATCAACACCCACCAAAACGATTCCACCAAACTTTAATGCCACCACTTCTGGTTACGCTGTTACACCATACAAGAGGCATACTGCTTTCACATCTTTGGCCTTCACGGCAAACGATAGAGCCAGCAGCACACGGGAAAGAGAAGTGCGGGGAGGCAGCAGCAAAATGAAATATGCAAAGCCGTTTTCATTCTGCCTTAACACGTAAAATATTAGAAACCATCGGACGGTTGAGTGGAGGGTGCCCAACCCCTTTTCTTCTCTCACTTTTCGTCATGCTACCAGATGGATTAAGGATGGGAGCGTCGTCGTAAGAAAGCGAACAAAAAGGAGAGCACCACTTCATCGAAGATATCATAGGTGGATCTACATCATTGGGAAGGGTTCATATTTTAACTCTCCGATGGGATACGGTGAAACAATTTTAACAGCACCTAGCGAACCATAAACTAGATGCATTCACAGTCCAGCGAAAGAAAAATGTGCTGTAACAAAATGACAAAAGATGCGATAAAGTCGCACGGGTTGGTAACGCGCCGTTTCTTTGAAAGGATGAAAAATGGGAAACATTAATGCTCGGTATCAAATTGAACTGTGAAGAATAACTGTTTCGATATGAATGTATCTGCTTTTTTTTTGCAATTTACAAAGTTTGTATGAAAATGTTATTGCTAACGAGTAAAAAGAGCTTAGACGTGTTGCTGTATTTTTGAATGTATTTGTTGTTTTTAAATGTTAGAACAATCATCTTAATGCTTTTGATTAATGAAATGATGATTAATTAATTAATTAATTAAACACAAAAATTCTCATCTTTCTTCAATTACATATCGCAGCTTCGGAACAAACCTGTGCCAAATACAGATACTATCATCACTAGTTTTTGGCATCCGTTGAGGCAGTTTGGACTCATTTTCTCACCTGAAATTAAAACAGAAAACAATACAATTTATTAGTATAAGTAAAGTATATAAGTTCATTCATTATGATAATTATCCAATATTCATTACACTATTAAAAAAAAGCTGATTACAAATTATTTCAAAACATAGTTTGACACAAAAATTCCAAACCATTTTGAAGTGTCCTAGATCCGTTTCACGCAACAATGGATGGCAATTCACTGCTAAACGTGTTTATTTAATGTTTGGAAAGAGAGCCTTCGGCAGTCAGGAATTCTAGAACATGGACCACCACATATTTTCGTATTCATGGGTGTAATTAATTTTCAAACTTCAACAAATCGCCCCGAGAGAGGAAAATCGAAAATAAAACAAACGATTCGGTTGGGTAGTATTTAAGACCGCTAGTCTAATAAACGACAGAAGAGAAGAGACAGAGAGTGAGATGAGAAAAAAAACACGTACACACAATCCCATATAAATCTATAAAAAAAACACGACCTGGCACGACGAATTGAAAATTCAGGGAAACGCAAAGAATGTTTAAACAATACCGGCAAGCGAGACACAAAAGCTGACAGAACCATTAGACAACAGTGGGAAAAAGGTACACCACGTATGCAGAGCGCCCAAACAGGAAACCATTCACGCAATCAGCCGTGTCCATTTCGACAGCCGCAAACCAGTCGCGTGTAGGTTGCGCCGGGTTTCTTTTATTTTTAGCTGTTTCTAAACGGGACCACGAGCTCGGAGTCTCGTCTTTCACACATGCCCTGGGCGCTAATGCAGTCCCTGAGTCAAACGAACGAAACAAAAAAAAACCAGATGCTAAGTTGCAAGGGCAGAGATGAAAGCAAAAAAAAAACATACACACGCAACAGATAACATTTGAGTAAAACGAACAAAACATTTCGACCGAATTTTGAATGGAGCAGCATGGTGGTTTACTACACAACGGTGGTTTGACCACATTTCGTTAAGGCAGCCCGTTTAGACGATGGATTGCAGAATGAGCACAGCGCCAATTTTAAACTTGAAAGAAACGGTCGGCTGACATAACAAACAGAGCATAATGTACTAATGTCAGATCGTTCAAAGACGCTGACCGGACGGGGCAGGAAGATGTACCAACGGCATTGAAATTATCTACATCTTACAAAACTTGTATATTCTTTAAAACAAAAGAAGCTGTGGGAGGTCAAATGATTTCACAAAGATGGATACTGAAACCTTGACCAGCCAGATTTTTTTCAGAAAAGCCACTACTGAAGATTTCAAAATATTTAAATTTTAAATGTTCAAATAAACAACGACAATAGAAATCGACTGAAACATACATTGAAGGCAAGTTTATTTTTTTTAGGTCTCTTTTATTGCATTTATAAACTTTTTTTTTAACTTTACCTAGTACTATCCAACCTTTCATGTCATGTAAGTGTATGAATCGATATTTTCTACGCCATGATGTATGGTATCCGTTCAATCATACACAATCATATGCACGAAAGGTGCGAAACGGATCGGCCCCATAATAACCAAACGATAGCCTCAAAACATATTACGTTTATCTTCACACCCGACGATACGGAAAAGGTTTTTTCTCTCGTTATGATTTTTCAGATGGAAAAATCGAACTACTACACCATTTTGTGGACGCCCGAACCATCTCCAATGTGCGGCCTATCGTGGAACAGATATCAAGATAAATTGTATTAAATATATTTTTTCTGATTTATGAGCCATGTGTGTTACGGTGCTACAGGACTAAGGACAAACCCCCATTAGGAAGGGTAGATAGCTATTTTCAGCATCTATACATTTGTGAGGGAGCTTTTTATTTTGCCATACAATGCAGAATAGCACAGGAAGTCTATGGAATGACCTTAAGAATGATATGCTGTAAGGCATCATTTAGAGGTAGATTACATATTTCATGTGGATATTTGCGAAATCCTTTTATTTCAGGTAAGCGATATGGCAAAAGAACCTTTTTTTCTGCTTTGAAGCTGTTTTGATCATGGCACCAAAAACAACAGTACAATAATTTCTGGTATAGCAACAAATTACATTGAAAATAGTGGGTTTGTTTTGTGAATAAATAGTAATCGTACAGTGAACCTGAAACTCATAAAAGCATTGAAGAGATACTTTACCACTTAAAACATAATGGTAATTTGAGTGAAAAATCATAAAATACTCTCGGGCAATAGTTATGTACCAGACGAATAGAAGAGTTGCGCCTGTCGTGGCAATGCAACATGTTGAACAATTTCTTGCAAATAATCGTTAACTTTAAAATCTAATATCATTTTCCCCAACACTTCTCATTTTGGGGTAGATGCGAAGGAGCAAAGAACATCATTTGTCTACCCTGTCGATTAAGCACTCAATCGAGGGAGGGCAACCATCAGAATCGTAACATTTTATTGAACGATCCCAGAATGATTTGAAACCTATCGTTCACTGCCTTGCCTCGAGCGAGAAGTTGGACTGTTGGAAGGGTCTCACAAGAATCGCGCTGTAACGAGCTTGAATCAGAGCAAATATAAAACTCGTTTGGAAAATTCTCCCTTAGCGCAGATGATATAAATGGCCCAATTGGATAATGATTATGACGCTCGACCAAAGAAAAGATCGGAAACAAAACGAAAACAGATTGTTGAAAACCATGTACATTTAAAAAATGACTTTGTTTTCTCCAAACATTTTTTTGTTTTTAATAGTCAATAAAGTATTATATTTAATCAAACACGTACGACACAAAACGTACTTTTTATACATTTTGACATTCTGGTTTACTTCATGGTAATATAAACAAAACTATTCATTACCAGTTTCAATATTTTAATCGAAAGCGAAATGAGTTTTATCGATAAGAATGAATATAAAATTAATGTCTCACGCCGTCCGTACAGTCTGTATAAATAAAAGTACGTACCACCCAAAAGAGCAGCAATATTGAATCGTCAATGTCTAACTACTATATAAAAAAACAATCGACAAGAAGCTGTTGCAATGGGTTCCAATTTATCGTTCTCATAAAACGTATTTTTACGATTTAATTGCGAACAAAATGAAAACTTAACAGCAGCACGCGAAAGGAACCGGTAGTTGGCAAACGAAAATCAACTGGAGGAAAGTGTAGCGAAAGCGATATTCTACTGATGATTTTTCCCTTGTTGACTGTACACATGTTTTACGTAGCTTTTCGTTTTAAAGGGTTGGTTATAGTTGAATGATAACTTGTTACAAAACCTATTACCAAGTAGATACTGTTTTTATTGTGCTTTTACTAAATTTGTTTAGCCAAAAGAACATCCTTTACAGGTATGGTGCAAAGTAATAGCAGATTGGAAGCAAAAACATGATAATTTTATTTAAAAAATAACAATAAAAGCTATAACGAGAAAACAGGCCAAATCGTAGAGAATGTATGGGAGAAAACTAAAGTTATGTGTATTGGCGTCCTTTTAACGACAATCTCTCTGCTGCTTTCCCGTACCATGGATGGGCCACTAGAGACATAAAAGATGAAAGACTGTAAATCCATATCCAAAGCAATCGTTTTGAATTTTTATGTTTACTCACGTTCCTCGCTTTGCATACGATTGCTGTGAATCATCGTAGACGCTGTTGCTGATATGTTGTGAGGAAGAAGGGGGCAGAGGGGTTGGGTGAAATGCAGGCGTATTTTGACAGCCAATTGAAAGCAACATCCTTGCCTTACCAGCAAGACGTTGATAATGCTACGTTATTAAAATGCTCCTTCACTTTGGCAGAAGCTATTAAAATGGCTTTGTGCGTGTCGCCGGCGGTAAACGGTGATTAGAAAGTTCATTTTACTATCTAAGATAATCAGACAAGCAGCATACCGAAGCAGCATATTTTTAAAGATACTCTGCCCATGTTCTTCAGCAGTGGGTGCGAGCAATTTTTATTTTTATTTGTAAAAGTCACAGAAAGTACGCTTTCCGGCATCATTCAATTTCACATCCTACGTAGTGCCTGTCGTACAAGAATATTGGTTAATGCATGCACACGATTATTTCCATTTGGCTAAGCTGCAGGAGTGTCAAAGTGCTGAACCACTGTACAGACAGACAGTTAAGGGAACGATACATCAACAAATACCACCGGAAGTTGTAGCAATATATTTATATCTTTACAATTCACATATTCACACATACACACACATGCGGAGAGAGATTTACTGGATCGTTCTCGGGCATAAGAACGACGCTTTCTTGGAACCTTTACCACGTCATACTGTCGATCGATTTTTCTCGCTAGCCCAAAGAAAGTCATTCTTATTATCATTACCAGCTAACGACACATCGAGTGCGATGCGGTACGGTTCTTCTACAATTTCTAATGCCTCAGGCATATTCCCTGTAGAAGCATTCGCACGGAGGAGTTATGTGAACGCTATTTCATTTTCAATTTTTATTTCAAACCACAACGCTTCGCGTCATACATTTGCATGTGTCCCATTTGCACAATAAGCAGTCACCATCAAAATTTGTTTCCCCTTCTTTGTGCAAATGGTACCACATTATCGAACCACAGAAAGTTGATGGAGAAAAGGATTATGAAATTCTTCCGAGACGGAACATTAACGAGAGATGCATTGTCATGCGGGTTCGTTCGCCGTCATTGCTAACGAAGAGAGAAATAAATCCTACTTCTTTCGTCTGCGTTTGCCGTTGTTTTACAGTCGCTTTAAAGGACGGTTATAACGAAAAATAACGATCGGTTAAATCAAAAACAAGAATTATTCAAACAACCAGTCACGCAATTCAAGCCGCAGGAAATACCATAAAAGCTTCCCGCACTGCAGCACGATGGAGATACGAAAATGAAGAACCAATAAATGCGTTACTGTACCATGGCAGTAAAATCGTTACAAGTTCAGGTTCAAAGCGGGAACAGCAACAATTAGACTGAATTTACCATGCCCAAAAATTGGCTGATTTAAACCGGTCGCCCTTTTAAAGTATCAAAAAACGCACACACACACACACACATTTTGGCTCCAAAAGTACAAACGACAACGTCTGAAGGTCAATTATGTGTGATGAATCGGTGGACGTAAGGTTATCAGCATTGGAAAGGTGAAACACATGGCACATCATTCCATTAAAGACTCAGGCTATCTCAGGTTCCCCAAGGGGTTGTGGAATCCGAAAGGGAGTGAACATAACAGACGGTGAGAAGGTTAGCTAACATTGGTGTGTGCAAGAGGAAACGTAGGGTTTGTCATGGTTCTTCCTTTTTGTCGAGTTTTTTGCCCTAAAAAGAGAAAGCGCAAATGTCTTAAATGCAATAATACTCCTGCTGAATAAAGTACTAAAAAAGGTAACCAGGGTAGAAGTAAGCTAACTAAAAACTAAAAAAAAAAACATCCTAGTTAAGAAGGATTTTCATCCCGGCTAGAGTTTATCGTTGCGTTGCAACATCTTTTAAAGTGTGGTAGCTTCCTAAGGGAATAGCATGGCTTAACGGAGCCGCTCTTCCGATGCTCGTTGAGCAAGAAAGGAATTTAATGATGCAACTGAAGTGCGTTGCTTGCCGATAAGACAGCTGTGATTTTCAATGTTTTTTTTTTTCGAGAGCTTTTTGTTTCGCGAACCTGAGATAGAAGGCGATCTGCAGCAGCAGGCTGCGTGCCCCACCAACGCCACAGACACTTATCGTAGAGTTCGTTTTTAAC
>KB680558.1:0-16951 GCA_000349165.1 Anopheles christyi | reverse complement strand
AAAAAAAACAAGTAAAACTCATGTTACGATACCACACACAAAGAGAGAGAGAGAGACAGATGAAACACACGACACAATACATAGATTGATCGGCAATTTTGGACGGACACTTGTAACGGCACTGCGTTATGTTAGTAGTTGAAGTAGTAGTAGTAGTAGTAGTAGTAGTAGTAGTAGTAGTAGCTGTTGTTAGTGGGCTGAGATTGAAGTTGAAAAGTGTGCGATTGTATGTGTGCTTGGGTGTATGTATGCGTGTGCGATTTCATGTAATGAATGTACGATAGATGAACATATTGAAACTGTTGTGAATGATAGTACATCAGTGCGCGCACAGAGATTTCATACGTGAGTGCGAGTTGAGTAGATAGGTTGAGGTTGAAAAGAGGTAGTAGGATAGTGCGATGTAAAAATGTAAATATTTCTAAAGCATACACACATTCGAAGTACACGAGTTTGCTTGTAAATTTACTTTTGTTAAACAGTGAATCGATTTGAAATAGTAAAATAAAATGTTTTTATATACCTTTAAAACAAACTTTGAAAATGCACAAGATACGTACACAATTAAATGAACAAGAATACGAACAAGATTTTACTAAGCAAAACGGACGGGCAGCAGTATCTTAGTCAACTTTATTGTAGAAGAGCTACAGTAGATGTTTATCATCGTATATTCATTTACATGATAACAGAACAGTAATTATCCATTAACATTCTCTCAGTACAACATTCATAAAACAATGGAAAAAAAAATAATTCAAACTAATATACTAACAAACTAGTAACAATTTCGAAAACCAACATAACAAATGTAGAAAAAAGAAACTTATCATTTTTCACTATAAAACGAAAACAAAACAGTCAAACAGTAAAAAAAAAACATCAAATTGTTGTAAGCCAGAACTTGAAATCAAAACACGCCAAACATGGCGATTAGAGAAAGATTGTAGAGATAAAAAAAACGCACACAACAAACGGACAGGCAGGCACATAGATTATCATTGAGGTTTTCAATTCTTCGGCCCGGCCACAAGATTGGATATGAAGATAAATCTCCCCAATGCCGAAAGGACGACGCTTCTCCCCACCGTGTTCAGTGTCCCTTTTCGTTGAGGAAAATGTAACGCGGCCCACCACCGTGGTCGGCGAACTGAAATTTCTTCCTCTGCCACAGCAGCAGTTGCCGAAGGGTAAGTAATTCTGGCTGCTTACACAACGGACAGCATGCTTCGTGCTGGCGCGGGTCGTTCGGGTTCGGTAGTGGTAGAACTAAGGCCACTGTTGTGGAACATTCCCCAGCAAAGGATCACAAAAAAAAGAAAGGAAAAAACATCCCCAACAATATTTTGGGACATTTTGTTTGTCATTTGAAATAAAAATACCCTCCCCAAAAATTACCCATCGAAGCAATCGGAACAGACGAGTGGAATGTAAACGTGTGTGTAACCGGAGGATGGCGATATTTGTTTTGTAGTGTTGATCATGATGATGATGATGATGGTGATGGTGTTGTTGATGTTTCAATCCATGATAATAGGTATGTGTGTGGGAGTGTAACGAGATGAATATTGATATTGATGGTTGGTTGAATAATGCAACCGGTGCGTTAAATGAACACCGGCCACAGGAATGCGACAGAGAACGGGGTTATTTGTACGGGGGTTAACAATTATCGTATATGTGGTTAGCGTTAAAAGAAAGAAAGAAGAAGGAAGAAATTGGTTGATTAGTTTGTTAGAATTACCAGCGGCGGCAAGGCATTAGGCGGACGAGTTACAGCATCACGGCACGCAACGTCACAATAACAACAAACAGCACACAAATAGAGAGGGACGGAAAAAACACGCACACACAGAGCTGGTAGATGAAAAGCTAAACCGGCAGCGAACAGACGATCGCACTTTTTCCCCCGTCCGCCAAGTAGTGTAATTTGCAATTGGTATAGCAGGTAAAGCGCAATGAAATGTTTGCATAAAACACAAATGCATTTATATTTAGTTGGTGCATATCCATTACGGTTGGAGGAAGGTAAAAAAGGAACGCTTTTTCCAACAAAAAAAAATCTCAAAGCATAGAAATGGGAAGCGCAATGCGCGATTTGAATCAATTTAGCATCTTCCCTTGTTTAAACAAAAACACCAAGCAAACTCTTTAATAAATAAAAGCAACTCGTTAGGGACTCGTTAGTGTGTAGTATCAATTGTAGAAACCGAAACATAAGCTCTCCTCTATCGGTGAACACGATGAACAAGGATTGTTAGTGCGAGGAAACCCAAACGGTTCTGTATAAGGGTCAGAAAGCTAAAGCATTTCAAGAAATGCTTTTATCAATGACACTTTTGGTAATATTACTAACATTCGAAAGGGCATGCAGGCATTTTGAAACTACAGCTTTTCTTGCTCTTCTTAAATCATCAGTGTAAAAACAGTGGTATTTGTTAATAAACAGAAATTAGCTTATTTGGTGTGGATAGAGTGGCAATATTATGGTGTTGCGGTGGCACACTCTGTATTAAAACTTCGCCCCGTTAACCAAAATTAATATTGAGCAACGGTGTTTGTAATCACTTCTTTAACTTTCGACAAATATAAATAGGGTTATATGGTAATTTTGCTTCATTAAAAAATAGGTACTGACAGCGCAGTTCGCGCCCATGAGTTATAACAAGTCATTATAGTCGGCATTATAAAACTGTTCACCTAGCAGTTGGGCAGTAGTAACGTTAGGCTAAGGGAGCATTAGGGTGGTAAAAGGGCATCATATTGTAAGTTTGAACCTATTATTGGCATCTTGTTGGATGTTATTATCCTAGAAGGGTTCGATCGTTTCTTAATTATGCTTTCTTATGCTTGCAACCGAAAAGGAAAGTTTCGTTGAATGTTTCGTTTTACTAAGCTTACTATCATCTACACCTAACACTATCCTAACGAACGGTAACGTATAGTAGATAAAAACACTTGTGAAGAAAAAAAATGGAAAGTATAGTACATACCTCGGCAAGGATCGTTCTTCACCAGGAACTCGTCTAGGGCTACCCATCCACCACCGACGCGTACCATGACTGTGCTTCTTAGAATACGCACCAAGCGCAGCTTCTGGGAGTCACCGAACTGGAGATGAAGGAGTAAAATTATTAGCATTGATGAATAAAGCTTACCGTGCATGCGGTACCGAAGACTTACCCGATATTTTCCTTCGCCAACCTGGAACACGCGGAACTTCTGCCGACACGTACACAGCATTACCAATCGCTTGACTTCGTCATGGATCTTATCCGCCTCAGTCTTCGGTTTGCGTTCCTGCCAGTCCGGTCGCAGTGCCGCAATGAACTCTTGCCAATCGATCAGTCCTTCACCGTTGCGATCAAACAGATCGGCCACGGCTCCCATTTCCAGTTTGGACGTATCGAACTCTACGGAACGTAAGATAAAAAGGTGTAATGATTAGGAGAGCTGCTCACGTTACACAACATCCAGAATACAGTACTTGTGCCAATAATTCCATCGATGAACACTTCGCGTGGTATCAGACCGTTGTTATCCTTGTCCATCTTGCGGAACAGATCCGTCAGGCGTGACTTCTTGTGGTTCATGAACTTCAGGAACCGCTTACGCCACTCCTCCCAGCTGAACTGTCGGACGCGCTCCACATCCTGCAGGTAGAGCATGTGATCGTGCAGGCGACGTTGACGTTCCCATGCCATCATCCACACGTAGCGCCACTTCTCCCACAGCAGCTTGGCACGCGGCGATCGGAGTTCCGTATCCGCTTGATTGCTACCAAAGGAAGAGAGGATGCATCCGAACGTTATACTTGTTGCATCAAAAAGCCGGTAAGGTTGATACAGTGTGCCATTTATGGTACAAAATGGTGAGCATTATTAAAAAAACAATGCAAACAATTAAAACTCGCTACAATGTAGAGTTTTCTACTCTGGATGCACTCAATCGATATGGGATGGTGGTTCGTGTATGATAATGATTCGTGTGTGTTGCACATGAAGTAGTTGTTTCGAGGTGTTACTACACCGGTGTGACGAATCTTAGAAACGTGTGGTACGGGACCAAACTACAATACCTTGTCGAAAACCGTGGACCATAATGAGGCAACCGATCGCGTTCCGGTGTTTGCGTTTCGCGTCCAGGGCTCACGCGGCTGCTGGGTTGCAGAAGTTCGGTGCGAAGATATCGTATCGAATGTGCGCATAAAGCAATGAAGAGGGGAATAACATAGTTCACGGAATGGAGTTTTATGCATTTGCAAGTTTTTATGTATCGTTTTTTTTTAAATCAATTCAATCCAATTGGTTGGTAATGATACGGGAACGGCAACGTTCGATGATGGTAATGGGGCAGGAGATACAACAATGTACACGATCATGTGATGGGAAACATACATATACACATATAGGGCACACGACGAGCAGGCAGCATCGTGATGGTATGGAGCGGGAAACGTAGATACAGTTTCGATATACAGATGATAACATATGGGAACATAAATACAACACAACACAACAGCAACAGAAACACGCGTAGCACAGCGACCGGAATACATGAGAAAAGAAGAAAAAACAACCAAAACAAAGATATTTATATAAAAAGCATGCACAACCGATAATAATATGTAAATCTTACATGATAAAACATACCCAAACTATATGATAATAATAAAGTGCAAAATACAGATACAATTGATGCTACCATTCCCACAATGAAACCTTCACTATGACAATGTACATGACCTTTTTTAAATGAAAGAATATTTCTTTTTGTATGGAGTTGAATATATTTTTACTCCATCTGTATGAAGTGAACTTTGATAGATTTTAAGATAGTATTTGGACAGTGTGCTTTTATCAAGAAAGTGAAAGCAACTATAGAAGAATGAAACAATGAGAAATAATATGAACCAATAACCAATACACACCTTGTGCGACGTGAATTCAGGCCTTGATCACGCGATCCCTTAAAGCTGCACGGAATACAAACATTGACACGGCAGAAAGCAAGAAAGAGAGACAATAAACAGACACACAAACACAAATGATGAAGCGTGAAACATAGACAGTAAATTTAATGAAAGGATGATAAAAGTGATTAACATAATGAACTCATTTATGAAATATGAACATTCCATTGGATTAGTTAAAACACAAAACAAACACATAAAAGTATGTTTTGGACAGATGAGAGCAATGAAAAGGTATTAAATATTATTTATATACAATTTTTATAAATAATATTTAGCCACCCATAGTAGTTTATCTGTCATGTGTAAAGTGATACACACATGTTAATCAAAGAAACGATGGTAAATGAAAAAAAATAAAAAAAATAAAAAACAAACCTCTGCTTGCGTCCTAAGGTGCCGTAGTCGGGTGAATTCTCACGAAGATCGGCCTGTGATCCTTTACTGTTATTTTTTTTATAATGAAGGTAGTGTTCGATGTGGACAGAAGATAGGCCAGCATTAAGGCATAACAACATATTGTGCGAACAATAAAAGTAATGAACAGAAGAGTTAGTTATGCATATTGCAATGATAACAAAACAAAACATTGGCTGCATGATGTGCGTGGCTTTGTTGCTTAATGTGGTGTGAAAATTCTCATATGAAAGTTAATATAACAAAAGTGTTGTTGAAAGTTAACAATAAACAAAAACTATGTCTTTCGATAAAACACACAAACTCTTTTCACAAATCGCAGCTATTCTAATGTGCAATTTTTCATAAACAATAATTAATAACAGAATCTAACGCACACACGCACACAGGCTATGATGACAGCTCACTGTAGGCCGCTAACACATTGCAGTGATCGTTTAGTGTTTTACTGTACTTACATCGGTGTCTTTAGTACACCACGGGATGGTTTACGCGTTTCCTTCAAGCCTGGTGGTGGTTGACGTGGTTTACACGCACGATCAACCTCACCCTGACGGCGTGCCGTATTTTCCATGAACTCTTTGTGATCCGCAATCAACACCTCAAGAGGAGGAATTTCATCCGGCAGTGGTTCCGTTTCAAGATCTATATAAGAGTAGAAGAAGATTGTAGTAAATGATGTGCTTGAAGTACGGGTATTTATTTGCGAAAATGTCTTACTTAGCAGCGTTGCTTCCAATCCGGCCAACCAAGCCAGCAGCTCTTCGATCGAATCGTCCAAATCTTGCAGGTCCTTCAGATGCTGCTCCAGCTTGGTCTGTCGACTAAATGCCCATTGCGAGATCTCGTCCCAGCGTGACTGGATGATGGAAATCCAGTTCTTGATGATTGGTATCGCATCGGGATGAGCCTTGCCTAGGATGCTGTTCGCCAATCCGATCGTGTCCTCTTTGTCGTATTCCTTCTCGCGCAGCTCCTTCATGAACTTGGCGTGTATGTCGAGCAGATCCTTCGCCTGCGATTCATCATCCGGTGCGGCAGCAGCGAAACGAAGCTTCTGTTCCGCCTCCGACAGCCACTCGAGCAGCATGTGCACGGACTTGTGCAGTCGTTCCGCTTCCTTCAGCGCTACATCGAGTCGGCTCTTGCGTCGACTGCTCAGATCCTGCACATCGTCCCACAGGCGCTGCATCTCCTTCAGATGTTTGCTCGTCTCGCGGGTCTCATCGGAACGCTCCAGCTCGAGACCGGTCTTCATGACGCTCTGCATCTGCGCCGATCGTTTGTCCAGATCCGATTCCAGCTGACGGTGATGTTCGACAAGTGTCGTAACCGTGTCCAGATCTCCGTGCACTGGTCCATCCTCCGCCAGGCGCGCCTTCGTCTTGCGCAGCCAATCGAGCAGGGCCTGCAGAGCATCAGCAAACTGTCCGGAAAGCAGCAGTGCTTCCTCGAACTTGCGCTGCCGTTCGACGCTCTTGTGACAGACACGCTTCCACGCGTCCTTCAGCTCGCCCATCATCTTCGACAGTACCGGCTCATCCGTCTTCGGTGCACGATCCATCAGACCCTTGCCATTGCGCATCGTGCTATCGTAGAAGCTTTCCTTCGACTGCAAATTGCGCTGAATTTCGCGCAGCTTCTCAAGATGCTTCTTGATCTTAACCGCATCGTTGCTCGTTTCCTCCGCAAGCGTGTCGAGCGTTTTCTCCGTCTCCTTCAGCCAGCCGGTCAGCTGCACCCAAGCATCGTGGAACTCACGGGCCTCTTTGTAGCCGTGGTCAAGCGCTCGGGTACGTTCAGCTGCCTTCGCAACCACACGCTCCCAGCGGTGCTGTACCGAGACGAGCAGATTCTTGATCAGAATCACATCCTGCTTCTGGCTGAAGTATTTCAGATGTGTTCCCTTCTTGTCCAGCAGCAGCATCGATTCGCGATGAATCGAAACGTCCTTCTGAAGCAACTTATGTTCCTCCATCTGTAGCTGGATCGTTTCCAGCACACGAGACACAGCCGATGCGCTTGACAGTTGCTTCTCGGCCTGCGTCAACCATTCAACGAACGCTTGCAGCGCATCGTGGAATTCGGTCGCTTCCTTGAGTGCGATCTCCAGCTTGATCTTCTTGTCGGAGGCACGCGAAACTACCGCATCCCAGCGCTGTTTCAGCGTACGGAGCGTGTGCTGCAGATTGCTGGACGACACTTGCAGCTGTGTCTGCTTGCGCACGTACTCCTGTCCCTGGGCGATTAGCGTTTCCACCTTGGCACGGTTTTCTTCCAGCTCGTTGTACACCTCCATGAACCGTTCGAGTTGCTCCGATGCCGTCTCGGGCAGTCCACCGACCGGTTTGCTCGCACTAATTACGGCATCCACATCGCCTAACCATCCAAGCAAATCCTGTATTTCGGCGGTAAATGCTTGTGCGTCGCGCAGCGATTCCTCCAGCTCGTGCTGACGGTCTGCCGCCTTCTGCAGCAAATCGCGCCACTGCTTGTTTAGCTGCTGCAGTTTGTCCTGTGTGGTGGAAGCCTCCAGCGAACCACGATCGTTCTCGATCAGCTTACGACCTGCGTCGTTCAGCGTGTCGACCGAGCTCTGATGGGCGTGTATGTCGTTTGCCAACACCTTCAGTTTGGCCAGCTCGACTTCCAAAAGCTGAGGGTCGCCTGGAATTGGTTTCAGCTCGTCCAGGTTTGCGTCGGTCTTATTGATCCACACGAGCAGTTCGTTCAGTGCGTGTTGGAACTGTCCGAGATGTAGCAAGGCATGCTCCAACTGCTTCTGACGCTCGACCATACCACGCAGCAGGTTCTCCCAGCGACGGTTGACCGCATTGAGTGGCTCACGAATAGCACCAGCCTGCTCGGCTGAAGTACGTTCCGTCAGTTCCACCGCTTGTCTGTAAGGGGGTTGGTAAAATAAATTAGATCGACGGAACAGATCACGTTGAAATGTGACACAAAAAGCGATAATCATGCGATCAGCTAGCTACTTTTTTACACCGAGCTTTAAACCATTGATCGAGATGAAAAATGTTGGACTTTAAATGTTTTTAAGGATCAACAATAAAGGGATCGAATGCACTATTGCTTTACAAAAACTCTACAATAGACAACAGTTTTCATCTCGTTCTGCGAAACAATTTGCCAATTTGATCCCATTCGGTTCCCTCCTTCTAACAATCCCGAGCGGAATATAAAGCTGCAAGCTACACAGACATGGCTTCTAACGTTTGTTTCAGTAAAAAATAGCAAATGTTAATTGCTTATTCATTTCTTGCCTGTTTAGAGCTCTATAAAACCCATCCAATATGACAGCATGAAAAACGAGAGAAAAATAGTGTTACTTCATTCGGTTTAACAATTCTTGCGCTGCAACGGTGCAGGACGGTCTCGTCTTCTGGTCATCTGGAAAATGGTATGGCTGAGTCCAATTACTTACCGGTTCAGTGCCTCCACTTCCACCATGTGTGGATCGACGTCGTCCTTGAAGTGCTTCAGCTGTTCAATCTGTTTCTTCACCGCTTCAATGTCCGATCCAAGCGGTCCGAGATTCTGGAACCGTTCTTCAGCACGTTTCAAGAAGCTCAGCAGGTTCTGCAGCGTCTCGTGGAACTCCATCGCCTTCTCCATGGCGTCGATGAGGTTTTCCTCCCGCTTGGCATACAGTGCCGTAATGTTGTCCCACGCGTTGTCCAAGTCTTCGATGTGTTTCTTCACCTCCGGCTTGTCCGGTTCACCGCACAACGACATCAGATTGCTGCCAGTGCGACGCACCTGCTCGACCTCCGGCTTGGTTTGATCGATCTCCTGTCGAATTTCCTGCAGTGCGACCTGTTGCTTCTGGATCGCTTGCGGCTGAGCAGCAGGCGGTTCCTGCGTTTGCAGCGCTTCCTGCAGCTCCTTCAGCGTCTCCATAACGGCCTGCATTTCCTTCCAGAACTTCTCCGCCACGCCGAGCGTATCGTTCAGCGCTGTGCCACGCTTCGAGGTTGTCTTTTGCAGATCACCCCAGAGAGCGTTTAGTTTGTCCAGCTTCTTCTTGATATCGCGAACGGCCGGGTCGGATTGGTTGGTAGCCTTCGAGATGACATCGCTGGCCGCACGCTGTACGGCGGCGAATGCTTCTCCACGCTTATCGATGTCCTGTACCAGCGCAACATTTTCGTCGATTTGATCGTGTATCTTGGGCGGATGGGCCGAGATTGGATCGGCCTGGTTGGCCTGGTCGGCGGTGTTTTGCAATGCACGCAACATTCCTTCCAGCTTGTCCGAGAACTGGCTGGACTCTTGTAACGCTTGATCGAGCGCATTCTGACGATCGCGCAGCTCCGTACGGAGGGCAGCATATCGCGCATTGTCCGAATCCAGAATCTCGCCAATCTTTGCCGCATCATCATCGGCCACGAGTGCCATCAACGCTTCACCCGTTTTGTTCAGCTTGTCGAGCAGTGGCTTGTGTTCGGCGATCGATTGCGTCAACCGTTCGTTTTTGTCCTGCTGGATGGCAATCTGGTCGGGACGCAGGGCTGGCATCGATAGCATCGAAATTTGATGCTCCATGTCGTTCAGCCAAGTCGCGAGTCCCGTGTGCGAGTCGGCAAAGTGTTCCGACAGCGGCAACGCCTGCTCAAGAACCGATAAACGATTCGAGCACAGGGCGGCAACCGTTTCGACGACTTCCTTCAGGTCCTCCAGCTTTTCGCGCAATGCAATCGTGTTGTCGTTCGGTTGCGATTCGCGCAGCACCTTCTTAGCCGCCGCAGTAACATCGCGCACGCGTCCCTTTTGACTCGAGATGTCGTCGTTGATCGAGCGATGCTCCTGTAGCTGCGTTCGTACCAGCTTTGGAGTCATCGCAGGCGGATCTGCATCACGCAGCGTAGCGTCCATGTCACGGAACCATTCCAAAAGCTCGTCGATATCGGCCGTAACCTCGTTCGAACGTTGTTTGCTCAGATGCAGACGCTCGGCCTTTCGTTGGATCTGTTCGACGATTGCTTCAAACCGACGGTTATCGCGCGTAACGATACCCTCGATGGTTGACGCACCTTCTCCAGGCGAAATCTGGCACAGTTGTGGACCGATCGAGTTCACCTGCTCCAGGAGCGGACGAATTTCGCTCAGTTCCGCTTCCAGGCGGGCGATATCATTCTCGTTAGCATCACCCGTTGCAAGCGAAGATTCGGCCGCCTGCATCCAGTTCACCAATCGAAGATGGCTGTCGTGGAATTGTTGCACCAATGGCAGCGCATCCTGCGCGTGCTTGAGCAGATCACCGCCCTTCGTCGTTAGCTCACCGTAGCGACGCTGCAGCGAATCTAGTTTGTCCTTCAGCTGCAAAGCTTCGTCGGAGGAAATGTGCTTCATCAACTCCGAGCCGGCCTCAACGGTCGACTCAACGTTCGGGGAACGGCTAGCAATTTCTTCGTTCAACACTACCAACGCATTCATCTGTTCGAGAAGCTTCTCGGTGTGCACCGGAATGATCTTGAAGCGCTGCAGCTTACTCTCCGTCTTCTCCATCCACGATACGAGATCCTGGTAGGTGAGCACTAGATGGCGCAGTCCCTGCCGCGATTCGTTGAGTATGTGGCCAATGTTGTCGCTGGCCACCACCAGATCCGTGTAGCGATCGGTAGTATTTTTCACCTTCTCGCTCAGCGTAACCGCCTCATCGTCACCGACCAACTCCATCAACTGAGCAGCAATGTCAGCCAGCTCGGTGAAGTCGGGCTTCTTGGACAGAATTTCGTCGTGCAGCTGCTCGTGTTCGCGTATGCGTGCCTGGATCTTCTCCTCGTCCGTCGGCACCAGCTCCATAGCCTTCACGGCGCGTTCTGCGCCGTCCAGCCACTTGGTTAGTGGTACAAGCTGATCCTGGAACTGTTTCGCCACATGCATTGCCTGCTCCAGATCATGCGTGCGGCGCTGGGCAGCATCAGTTAGATCGTCCAGTCGGCGCATCAACTCCTTCAGCTGCCGTTCGATGGCGGCCTTCTCGGAAGCATCACATCCGGCGGCCACTTCCTGACCCAGCTCGAACATGGATGCCATCGTTTCCTGGCGATCGGACAACATCTTCATCAGGAACGGTTGATCGGCAAGCTGTGCCTTCACGACCTTGTAATCAGCGGACGGTGGCTTCTGGTTGGCAACCATCTCCTCCGTTACCTTCAACCATTCGGACAGGCCATCGAGAGCTTCTTGGAACTTGCCGGACTGAAGCAGACCATTATCGAGACGGCGTTCGCGCTCGTTCATCTTCTCCTTCAGGTCGTTCCAGCGATCGTTGATTTTCTCCAGATCCTTTTCAAGCAAGGACGTCGGTACGCCGCCCTGCGCCGAACGGATCAGATCCTGTCCCAGACGGTTCAGCTCGTCAATTTTGCCCGTGAGCGGTTCCACTACACGCTGGCGGAAACGACGGAAGTCGTCCTGCTGGTGTCGAATCTGTTCCAGCTCCGAACTCACCGGCTTCATCTTCTTCAGCTGTTCGCCCACATCGCCAAGATCCTCCTGGGTGTGCTGGTGCAAATCGTAGAACTTCTCCAGTGCTTTCAGGGCGCGCTGCAGCGCATCATCCTGATCGCGGGCACGGTTCTCCAAACGGCCAAGCTGTTTACGCAGCGTTCCAATCTGATCCCGCGTTTGCGCCGTATCGGGAGCGAAGCCACAGTCTACCAGCTGCTCACCGGCACGCTCCACTTCACTGACGTTCGATGCGGCACGGTCGATCTTGCTGAGAATTCCAGCAACCTCGTCCAGCTGATTCAGCACAACCTTGATCTCACGTGCTGGCGGGTGCAAAGAATCGACCTGTTGCTCCAGATCGTTCAAATCGACACCGAGCAGCTTCACCTGATCGTTGAACTGTGACACTGCAGTAGCTGCCGATTGCAACTCACCACAGCGATCGTCCAGGCGAGCATGAAGATCTTCGATGCGATCGGAAATGCCATCCACCTCCGACTTCAAGTGATCACCATCTCCACCAGCGGCCCGAGCTTCGGCGGCAATTTCACCGGCCAGTTTACGTACCGACTGCAGCGGTTTACGCAGTGCGGCAGCATCATCCTTGATAGCACGAACGCGTTCAAGCAGCTTCGGATCCTTTGCTGCACCACCCAGTGCATCGTGCGCTGCCAGACGATCCTCACAGCGACCGACGGCGTGATCGAGATCACGCAGCTCTTCGTTGAAGTCACCCAATCGTTTGGCACACGTTTCAAGTGTTTGTGCACGGGCTAATAGCTCATTGTTCAAGCGCTCCCAGCGGTCCTTCATGTCCTGCAGTTCCGCCTTGATGGCCTCCTTATCAACATCGCATGCCCCGATGAACGTTTCGCCCAGACTGCGGCATGTCTCGTACTCTCCTGAACGCTTCCATACATCGCTACGGAAGGTTTGCAGATCGCGTAGCTGTTGGTCGAGCTGCTGCTTCTTCAGCAGACCCGGCTTCAGCATGGACAGCTTATCTTCGGCACTTCGCAGCCACGACAGGAATGCTTCCGACGCGGCAGCATGCTTCTTGCAGTGCTCCATGCACGTCTGCAGGCGTGAATGACGATCAACGGCTGCCGAGCGAAGACGGTCCCACTGCTGGGTTATCTTCTCCAGATCACGCTGCATAGCCCGATCCGACGTTTGTCCCGGCCGGTCCTGCAAGTCACGTCCCTTATTGAGCAGCATGATGACTTCATGCTCTCGGCCCATCACTTCCCGATACACGGGCTCGTGCGTATCGATCTGGTGCTGCAGCGTTGGGCGATGTGCCGACACAAGCAGACGGTCGGTCAAGTTGCCCAACTCTCCCGAAAGCCATCCCAGCGTCTTGGCGCATGTTTCAGCAAACTGACGACCGTCGCGCAATGCCGCATCGGTTTCAGCCTTGCGCATATCCAGCTTCTTCTGCAGCGTCTGATACTGCTTTCCGACGGCAGCAACACGTGCATTCACGTCAGCACGGGACACTGGATCACTCAGCACACGGCAAAGCGTTTCAGCAGCGGCTTCCGAATCGGCCAACAGCGGTCGCTGGCCCTCCAACTGACGTTCGAGGTTTTCAATCTTGCGCAGCGTCTCCTGATGATCGCGATCCGTTGGCAATGAATCAAGATTATCACTGATCGTCTGCAGTGCCTCACGCAAGCGGTTCAGTCCGGCATCGAACTCCTTCGAGCTGTCGGCAGCAGCACCAAGGCTTTGGGCACGCTCGTCCAATCGGGCCACCAGCTCGTCCCACTTCTTCTGGACGTTGCGTAGCTTCGTCGAGACGGCCTGTCCTTCGGGCGATGATTCACGCAAATGCTCCAGCACGGCGGTTCCTACTTCCTGCAGATGGTTAAGCTGTGGTTGCTGTCCTCGGAACTCTTCCCGAAGTACCTGCACCTGCTGTACTTGGCTCTGTACCATTCGCGGGTCCGACGAGATCGGTCCCAGCACGGTCAGCATACGTTCCTTCGCTGCCAGCCACGTGTTCAAGTTGTCGTGGGTATCGAGGAAGTCACGCAGATGCTCGGAGAATGTAATACGATCCTTGCACAGATCGTTCAGGTTCTTCCAGCGATCGGCAACGGCTTCCAGTTCCGAACGCAGCCGCTCCGCTCCCTGTACGTCTGGTTTGCGCTTCAACAGATCCTTCACTTGCGCCTTGGTCGAGTCTAGCAGACTTTGACGCTCGTACATCTCTTCGAGAATCTTGCGAGCCTGCTTGTTGCAACGATCCGCTTCCTCCTTGTTTCCGATAACATCACGCGGCACTTGTCGGTGAATTTTATCCAGGAAGCTTGCCAGCGTCTTCAGATTCTCTTGATGCTTGCGCATCTCGTCGCGCACCGAATCCAGTTCGTTCTGTCGATCGTTCAGCCGAGCACCGACTAGACTGTAACGGTTGTTGATTTCGGTAAGCTGCTGCTGGATCGGAGTCAGATCGGTTAGCTGGAAACCGTCTTGCGACGATCGCCGACTACCGAATCCGCTCGATCCACTCGCGGGTGACAGCGGCGACGGTCCTCCCTTGGTTGGGCTGGGCGATCGTGCATCTCCCGAGAGACGTCGCATCGGGCTTACGTTCGATCGTTTGATCGGGCTGTACACCGAGCGCTTGCGCGTTGGACTATCCGGGCGAATCAACGCATCGTACTGCGCACCGAGATCGTTCACACGATCGATCGTCACACCGTACTCGCGATGCTCCTTGACGAGTGGGCGTACCTCCTCGATCTGGTACTTGATCGCATCCACATCAACGGCAACCGGTGCAAGATTGTTTGTGCGCGTTTCGATACTCGAAAGCCACACCAGAACCTGCTCCTTCAAATTCTCGTAAGCATGCAGCTGTTCGGCCTTCTGTTTGGACAGCTTCAGCTTTTCCTCCAGCGTAGCGTCCGTGGTCTTCCACAGATTCTCCAGAACCTTCACCAGATCGCGCACTACACCCGTATCCGTCACGTCACGCTTAGCGACCAGATCCTTGCCCAAGCGAACAGTTGCTTCGTACTGCGGGCGCAAATCTTCTCTCAGACGGGCCAGTTCCACCATACGCTGTGCAAACACTTCTGCCGGTAGCGACACCAGTTCGCGGCCCTCGAGCGCTTCGTTCAATGCAGTCAGTTCGTGTTCAAGATTTGAAGAATCGTTCAAGAACTTTGTAAGCTGCGACATAGTATCCTCCAGGAATTCGCCACGCTTCAATGCCTTATCCAGGAGCTTCTCGAAGCGTCCCGTTACATCGCTCAGGTTGCTCTCGATGCGCTTGGCGAGACGTGTGTTTGAAGGCGTAGTCATGAGCTCTTGGGCTGAGAGTGTTACACTTTCTAGACTCGTGCGGTGTGACTCGAGATCGTTCAATAGCCCACGATGTTCGCGCACCTGTTCGTTGAGACGATCCTTTATCAGTGATGCGGGGCGATTCTGGAGCTTGAACTTCTCTTCTGATTGGTTGATCCACACAGCGAGCCCGTCCAATGCATCCTGCACACCCTGCGACTGTACCAAAGCAGTGTCAAGCAGCTTCGAACGATCACCAAGAGCTTCCAACAGTTGGCTGTACTTGTCTTTCACCTCTTCTACCGGAATCTCCAGCGCGGATACTTCCGACGGGCTCAAACGGCCAGCCAGTGATTTTAGCAGCGAGTCCAGACTGTGCTGCACGTTGTCGAGCAGACGGCCCTGCGACAAAAATTCGCTCTGCAATGCCTTCGTCTGATTCATCTGGTCCTGCACCGATTGCGGATCGGCAGCGATCGGATCCGAAAGGATGCTGCTGACGCGCGGCTGTACATCACGCAACCAGCTGCGCACCTTTTCCAGTGATTCCTGATAGTCTCGTTGACGATTGCCAAGCCCGGCCAGACGATCCAACAGAGCGTTGGCACGATTCAGTAGATCGCGATACTGTGCCGTCACTAGCGACACCTCCTGGCGAATCGGGCTATCCGAGCTGGATATTTGTTCGATGTGTGGCAAGCGATCCGGAAGGGTGGTGCGGAAATCATTCAGCACACCCAAATAATCCTTGCACTCATCGACAAACTTCTGCGCCGACATCGTGATGAAGCGTAAATCGGCCTGATGTGCAATCACATCGCTGTGGAACTCCTTCACCGTGTCGGACTGCGATGGCAGATTGTGCAGATCGGACAGTGTGCTTTCCTTGTCCTCTAGCGTGCGACGTGAAGACTGCAGCCAGCTCGAGAACGTATCGAGCTCGGTGCGCAGTTTGCCCAGCTCGTCGCGGGCAGCTCCCAAGCGACGCAGCAGCTTGCCCGTGCGATCCTGTGCCTTGTCGACACGGGCACGCAGTTCACGACCAGACGTCTCGAGAGCGGCTACCTCAGGAGCGCTCAGTACATCTCCACCGGTCAGCACAAGCTGACGCACTTGATCCAAGCAGGAAGCAACGGGACGGCTCTGTCCGTCGATATCTTCCTTGATTTGCTGGAAACGAGAGGATGCAATCAATGAAAGCATTATGTTAAAACAATTATTTCTAATGTTGTACACACCTTCAGCGAGTTGATCTGATTGCGCAGATCGTCGACGCGTTCCTTGGGTCCTCCCACGGCGGCAATGTCTTGTTCGACACGAGTTATCCATTCCAGGAGCTTGGCCAGGTGGTCCTCACAGAGAGCGAATTTCTCGATCACTGCTTGCTGTAGGTGCGTAGATATCATTCGATAGATGATCGAGATCGCCAGATAGGAGGGAAAAAACAACAAGGTAAACAAAGTTAATACACTTCACACGAAATGTACACACACTAGTTAAATTCTTTTAGCTGTTTACAAAACTTCGTTTACAAACGAGATTATACAAGAAAGGAATGTACACAAATGTTGTTTTTATCATTTAAAAGTATATGATACACAAGGTTGGATATAAATAATCATCAACACAAGCCGATAAATAATAAATCAAATTGAAATAAGAAAATATAGCTGAAATATTAATGATGATGATAATTCACAAATTGGTTGTAGAAAGTAACATACAGCAAAACAAAAGATGAAAGAGAGTATTTATGAGAAGTACGTACAGACAAACATACGAAAAAAAAAA
>KB680547.1:0-16941 GCA_000349165.1 Anopheles christyi | reverse complement strand
CCAACTGCATTGAACTTGACCATGGTACAAGGTGGTTGCAACGATGACGAATGCACACCCGATCGATACTTGCGTCCTTTACGTATGGCTTGAATTTTAATTTTAGGCCAACAAAAAAAAAAAAGAAAAAACCATATATATAAATTTAAATTTTCATGAAATATGGAAAACGATATATTTGGTGGAACAAAACAAAAGGAAATTGTAATTTTAAACCTCCTTTGCTATAAATGTCACACAACGAAGCAGAATAAACTGACATTTAAGTGAGTTTAAATATAGTCGCCATCCCAGAGGTCAAAAGTGATACAAGCAACCTACGATTTTGCATTTTTTCTAAAAACAGGATGTCAAACATCCTTTCTTACATTCCACTGATCTTTCCGCACAGTTTTCGTACATGCTGAATGCGTAAAAATGGAATGTAACTATTATATCATTGTTCACTCCTCGATCCCATTTTTCCCTTGACGATGATCCCTCTCAACTCATTACGAACGTGTTTTTGGCCGAGGTTGTTGGTTTCAGATATTTGTCCTCTAACTGCTTATGCGTGTCGGCGAGACGCAGCACACCGGGGCCAGCAAGCTCATAACGAAACCACGCGATACACAGCTAAAAACATTGCATAAGAGAAGAAACGCGTTTGCACCTAGCCGGGACACTTGTACGGTAGTTCTAGAAACGTTTTTCCATTCATCCTAGTTTGCTCTGGTTGTTTTGGTGCTTTGTTGCAAACGGTTGTGCACGATTTTGTTCAAAAATAGATTTCTAAGGAAGTGTAACTTCTTAAGAAATGAGTTATCATCTCTGTTTGTGTGATGTATGAAGTGAAGGTAATTTCAATCATAATTCAAATTTAATTAAATTGCCTGATATTCTGTAGTTTATGAGGGTTCAGTAGTTTACAATAAACAGTTAACTGATATTAGCACAGATCATTATTTTAATGTCATCAAGCAGCAATGACTCAAAATACAATTTATTTCAGTACCTCACAGACACAAGGTATACTTCCTTTCGGCAACGTAATATATCGGTGGAACCATCGCTGTTATGCTATTTCGACATTAATTTATCCTTGCGCTCGTATGCCACCCGCAATGTGCTCGATTCATTACGTATTGAAACAAACTTTCCTTTCGCACAACAACGACGGCAAACAGCACAAATACACTGTTCTAATTATACATACGCTGTGCTTCAAACTCGCCAACAGTGCGAATCGTTCGAACTTCCTGCACTTCATTACCGGAGAGGGGCTTTGATTGCAATAAAATTTTCACCAATGACGCAAACAATTTCCCGCCACACTGACTTTCTCTTCAAAATTCCCCACTTTTCACGGCAACCGTAGCAGGAAATGAATGGCAATCGACAATAACAACAACGAAACATAACCATGCCGCAAATGGGTGGGGAAAAGGAGGTGTTTACAACTTCCCATACCACCCAAAACAGCAAAAGGGAGCCACTGGGAATGGTAAAAGTTGTGCCCTCTCTCATACAGAAGGTGACATCAGGCAAAAACCGCACACAAACAATCGCTCGATGGCTCGTCAAGAGAGTTCCTACCACCCCTTTCCTCTCTACAGTCGTTCTACCTCGCAGGAAGTGTATCGTTTTTTTTTTTGCGCCATACTTATAAGGGCGTAGCTTCCGGGCCTCTTGTACAGAATGCACCGTGTATATGTGTTAGTTGACACTAAACCGAGCCCGTCAATGACGTGCACAAGCGTTTGGCTGACATGGGCGCGGAATGCAACCGGAACATATCATCAGTATGTAGTGTGGTTAAGGTGGATAAGGAGAAAGGATGTGAAAACCACCGCCACGTACATGGCCAAGAATGGAATCTAAAAATACTTTCGCTGCCATTCTGTCAGTTGCTAGTTTTAAAGGATATTTCAAGCCGCTTTAAAGGCCCTTTAGCCGCAAATCCTCAGCCCAGGAGGCTTGTTTAGCTTAGTTCTACTCCCAGTAGCATTGTAATTGCGAAAAAATGAACTCATTCATTTTATATGACCATGTATGGGACCTGTGATCGAAAATATGCAGCACACTCTGCAACGCTCCAGCAAAACAAGGAGCGTTTGTTTATAGATTCTGGTTTTAAATGCAACAAAGTTTACGGAAAATGGTTTGATAAAAAATCGATCATAAATATAGAGCAAAAATGCATGAAGTTTATCGAACCAGGAGTTAGTCGGGAAGCGTTTCTTAGCTCATCAACCAATCTGCTAGTAGATGTCGATAATTTTTACCATAAGACCATGCTTTGTTGGGTGCTTCTCTGTTATCCTTGCATTACATTAATTGTGTAATATTTTTCACAGAACATAATCACGCTGACCATAAGCATGGTTAGCCACACTGCAAATTACGCCATAAACGTGTGGTGCAGTTAGTTTGCGAACAGTTATGAAAGATATTTCATCATCGCATGCTCTTTCAGCTCGCATGCTGCGCTATGCTCACGGGATGATAAAGTTTTTAAGCCACAAACGCAACCCCATTCCTTATATTCATTTATTTTTTTATTTCCGAAACCATAAAAATAGTTCCATCTACATAGAAAAATAAATTTTTTTGTGTAGCGTTTATAATAACCAAAGTGTTATGGTGATATCGTGTACACGGGGACGAAAATACCGCACAACAAACAGTCCCTCAATGCCGCAACAAAACTTTTTCCATTGTGACATAAGGTTTTAGGAAAAGTGTGACCGTGTGAAGAACTCCCCTTTCTTTCCAGATAATCTGAGAGTGCCAAGTTGTGTTACAGGGCAAAGAATGAGTTATGGCATAGCGAAGCAAAACGCACATTTTAGGATTGTGATTGTGACATGATTCATTTGTTCTTAACTGTGCTAAAAATAAACTATCTCATATCGTGCCATAACATAACCAAACCAATAAAATCACTGTTAATACAGACTACATGTGTTTAACCAAATAAACAGAACACTTGCTTACCTATTCTTATCTACTTCTTGACGTAAACGACTTACGCGGTCTTGCCGGCCATATACAGGATACTAGACTTTGTTTCTCTTTGTCCGGAAGAGAATTGAACTACGTCCGACCTTTACAGGAGCCGACGCGTCTATCCATACGACCACCGAGGTGCGTAACGTAATGAAAGCTATCAAGTAAACCATATAGTTGTATTATACTGCACTCTTTCACATTGTACATTCAACGCACTTTGTTTGGTGGAGTGCAATATCTGCATCGCGATGGTTTAAATGACCTCACGTGCCTGTGAAGGTATGCTACGGATGAATGTGTTCCATGTAGCCAAAATGTTTCCATGAAGCAGTTTGCATGGGCGGCGAGGTTGGTAAGATATGTTTCGTTGCCATCGCCAAGGTCATCGGTTGCATGATGAAAAGCCCTTACTCATAATGCTGGTTAGCGGAATGTTTTTTTTTTATCGTTGCAAAACCTCTGTGTTTTCTGTGTTACAAACGATGGTACGCCTTTAATGACGGAGAAATGTAACTAACGTTGTACTGGTGAGGAGCCTTTTGGCTTATCCTTTTGCAAGAAGCAACATATTTTGTTCGGTTTAATAAATAGTTTCTTCTCTTTTACTTTTGCTTCATCTACCCAATTGATTTCCATTTTATTTTTAAATTAGCAGGCTTCAACCAATGCTTATTCATGAGAAGCTTATTATCAAGAATAATAAGAATAATAACCTCGAATGCCATCCGGTGTGAATCGACACATCTCATACAAATTCTCAACCTGCTCCGTCGATAAAAGTTTGTCATAAACAGCTCGTTATCTAACGATTAGGTAAGTTACTTATGTAGCCCCCTGACGTCCCAAAACGGACCAGGTGCCATATTTCAGTTATTCGACGTAGTGTTTAGACTGTCAATGTATTTTCACACTACGTAAAAATACAACGTAGACTCAGACTCTACCAGTAATAATTAATAATTTATAATGACTGTAAAAAACAGTAAACAGTTTGATAATTAGTTTGAGCATTCTTAGCATCTGCTTAATATGAATAATTCCGATAAACAACTCTTATTCGATTCTACAGGAACTCTTTTGCTCTCCATAATACACAAAACTCGTAACCAGAACGTCATAGCACCGACCAGTAGAAGTACTTCGTCTGCGTAACGTAATCATAAATCACGCCATCACTTCTAATGGCTTCGGTTGAGGCAAACTTTTCCTTCTCCAATCTCACTGTAAACTGAGATACCCCACGTGGCGATGGGTTCACGTGATGATTGCTTGCTCGGCAGAACAAACCACGTGTAGCGGGCGGCCATCATTAGCAGACCAAAGTTTCGCTCAGCAAATGCAATAACAAACGCTACCTTTGAATGTTTATACTTATCAATATATCGGTGGAAGAACATTGAGAAAACATTTTAAAAAAACAACAAATCGTAAACCATTCCTTACAAAACGAAAAGCACTACTTTTTTTTATAAAATAAATTCACAAGTTTAGCCGTTATTCGCAAAACCGCTGCCCTGTTCCTTTAAAAAAGAAGAAAATAAAATACGAAACATCATTCAGAAAAATGCAGGAAAAGAGACAAAGCAATGTTTCAGTTAAAACCCAATTCTACCATCTCTTTTCCGCACTGACGTCATTGATAATTGAACCGGTAGCACAGTAACGGCAAGGTCCTGTTTGCCTTAGTGTTCGTGTGTACACGACACGTCCCTCGAGGGAGTTTTCAACTAAACGGGCACGTGCGTTGGAGGTGCATGTTCTACCTTGTGTCCCATGGCGACCGATAAGAGCCCGTACAAGTGTTGGCAACGTTAGTGTAGGTAGCCGATGGAGCTGCCTGCCCGTTTATACTACCAACACAAACAGCAATCGCTCGATAACGAACGGAAGCAGCATTTTCCCCAATTCTACCGCTGCCTTACGAGAGTGAAACGTTCAGCTGCTGACAGCGTAACTCACCTTACCATCTCTATCCAGTGTGACGTCATGTGGTAGTATTTTTGTGCATAAAAAAGCGTCACCACGCCCGGTCCGACCTTCTGGCCGTTTGACAAGCGTTTCTCCAAAGACCTTCGCCTTGGGCTTTCGGGTTTTCAGCTTGCTTGCTGGCAGTAGATGCATGGTTGATAGCAAATCGATTGATGCTATAGGGAAAATCGATAATTTCTTCTAAGGATGAGCTTGCTGCACTAGTCCAGTGGTGGTGCGGAAATCATTAAGGTGGGTGTTGAAAGCAAACACTGTTTAAAAGGCTTTAAGAGGTTTGCTTTATCGTTCGAGTTGATGTTAGGATTAATGGTAAGCTTTAATCACGATACATAGCGATTAATTTCGAGTGTTTTTAGAACACCAAAATATAAGTATGCTTATATTGGTTATGTTATGTTAATATAAGAAATATGCCCGTGGTATTGGAACTAAAATAAAATGAACTAATAAAAATATCAAAATATACAAAAAGAACAAGTATTACAACTCATTAGAATGGGACGAAAAAAGAGTTAAAAAACAGAAAAATGCATTTTTTTATATATTTTTAAACTAGTTTTGAGTAGTTGTAAAAACTACGAGTTTATGACTATTTTATCAATTACAGCTTATTTTCATGAGTTAAAACTATCAAAGTAAAATAAACACAGCTCCTCTCGGTACCTCATGGCGTGCGGAAAAATTCACTCTTTCGACAGTCGATTTGGCCTTTTCGCCCCAAAATGTGAACATTATGGTTGGAGATGACTTACGCTTAACTTCACATTCTGCCGATGGCACATTATTCAATAAAACGGTGCAAATATCAAAGGTACCGCAGCGCAATCGAAGCTTTAATCACTTAGACTGCATTACCTTCGTGCGGGAGGTGCTCGAAACAAAAAGTAGCCCAAGAACAACCCTACCATGCATGCGCCACATTCTGACATTAGCACTGTAAATGTTGCTGCCACTACTGCCCCTACCTTTCCCCTTGCCATGTCGGCTCCCACGCACCTGTGGTAATGGTCCCGTAGAATGTGACTCCGGGTAATGGAATTGATGTGATGTGCTCCCGTAAGCGTTCCTTACCGATAATTTTCCATCCGTTTGGGGTTGCGTCTCCGGAACTCATCATTTAGATTGCTCCATTTCATCATATGACGTCATGTTTGTTTGAAAAGGATAACAGCATACACTACGGTGCACGGTTCGGTTTCACACACTTACACGGACTGCTTGTCATCGTATGCCGCTGGTTGTTTTTCCTCCCACCGTTGAAAATGTGGCAATAGTGATGGAAACACACTTTTCAATACACAAGCATAGGATGGGGGTTTGTAAGCCTATACAGTCATACACACCTTCAAACAACCTGTGGTAAGCTTTCATTCATGTTCACGGAGAGCTTTCGCTGTGTTGAAGTGTGCGTGTAGTAAACCATCGAAGGTATGGTGCTTTTCCTGAGCATTAAAGCTGTAGATTTGTTGAAGAAGTTGAATCGAAAATGTTCTTGAATGACTTGTTTTATTTATATATTTTTTAATTTTACCTCACTCTTCAAAGTTGTATTACAAATCACACTTAAACTGCCTTTGTTAGGCTCCAATCAACAACAGCTGCATACGACAGTCAGGTGGGTATGAGCAGTATATTTTACCCTCAATCACCAAGATCTTCGTACGTTTCCTCACATGTCATCATAAACTGTCCAAAGAGCGAGCTATATGGACGGTGGGGCGCATTCATTTGCCGAGATGATTGCTTCATTGAAATCGAAATCGTATATGGTCGCAGGAAACCCGATTAAAGGTGGATACCGATACATCGAAAGAAGTGAAAACAGGGGAGGGAATAAAAAAAAACATGTCACTTAATCTTAAACAAGCACCCGTACATTGAAAGGCATGCCAGTGAGTAGGTGGAAAAGGCAATTGAGATTACCGTAAAAGGTGGTCGAGGAAACGGTAGGATAACAGTGTTTAAATTGTGCTTTAATCCACCCAGCGGCGAATTGGTCTTCAGACATCATGCAAATTGTGTTGTACCGAGTTGTCATCCACTCAGAAATTTCGTACAAAATGAGTTATTAGTATTATAGATTATTAAAACTCCTTTGACATTATGTAAAATATGTAATTTGATGTTTTTGTATTTTGTACAAGCGATTTTGTGTGAAAAATTTGAATCGATTTTGCAAACCTCCTACTCGACCTTCGATCACAATCCTTCTAAGAAAGCAAGCGCCATCAATAACACATCGACAACGGCGGTCAACAAAGACAGTAATCAGGCACAAGCAGCACGGGCCCCACGGCGAGAACTTCAAAACAGGTCTCTGGTGGATGAAAAATGGATCAAGTTAGCTAGCCGTAGCGTAACTGGGTACGCCAAAAGCCGATGGAAGCCACCGTCAAAACCATCATCGTCATGTGAGACAGCAAGCACGGTTCTAGCGCGACTCGGGAAAGAAAACAAAAGGCAAATTATAGAATCGAACAGAAAGGGAGAATGAAACGCTGTCTCTGTTTCCCTGTCCACAGTTGCTAGAAGCCAACCTCATTAACTTACGCTTGTCGACTGTCGACTGAGTCCATTTGCTGAGGCCCTCATCCTCATTGGCATCTCGAAATGAGCGGACAGTGGACTGGCGACAGCACCAGCAAACAACGACGACCAGTGTCGTCTGGTTCCCGTCCGTGTCCTTGAAGATCCTGTTACTTCTCGCGGGTGCTTGCGGTTTTCCAGCGCGACACTCGCATTGGAACGTTCCCTTCCAACGCCTCGAACACAAGGGGGGAAGGGGGGGCGGTGGGATCTAGAATAATAAATAAAACTTCAGCCATGTCAGCAAATCCAAAATCACAAGCCTTTTTGCATGATTTAACATTTTGCAACACAAACTAACCAAATTCGATCGCACAGTGGCAAGATTCAAACCCTTATGCAAGATTGATGCTCACTTTCCGGTTCTCATTTTTTCCGTTATACTCTCGGCGAAAGGAAGGTTGCGGTGGCCATACACAGTGTCACCATGGATTCGAACCATTTGCACGGGATTTTGTTTCTGCAAACGTCTTAATTATGGACGCTATCCACCTTTATTCGGGTTAACCATACACTTCGACGGATGAGAACGACGCGAGTCTTTAAAATCGCTTTTTGATGATGTTATGATCTCATTATGAATGAAACTCATCTATAAAATCGTTCTGGAGCATGCGTGTCTGTGTGTTTTGCTAAAACGAGCACCAAAAACAGCATGACCTATACGATCGGTCAACGGGGCCAAACACTGAGCTGAAACTTCATTAAATGCATGAATATTTATGCAAACCCTGATTCACCGAAAAGGATGTCACATTTACAATCTTTATTAAGAGTAAATGATACCACACTAACACTGATTCTCATGGTTAATAAAGATAGTTATAAAAGCAGTTTAATAAGTTGTAAAACGCAACAACACAGACACGTATCAATTTTTCTTCCCAAAACAGTTCCCAGCACATTAAACAAACTAAAATTGTTTACGACAAAAGGTTGGAAACGCAAACGAGTGTAATATGAAAGGTTCGTCTTTACATGTTCACCATCTTTTAATTCAAAATAAAACACAACGTTCCAAATCCGCAAAGCGCTCTGTTGCGCCGACCATTAGCTTGTTTCTTCCCATTCCGGTGCCCATCATAAATAATCGTGTCATTATAGAAGCGAGACAACTTAATGATTATTCAACAGCTCCGAAAACTGTCCCAACCCGAGCGAGCATAAATTGGGCGCGTGACGGTAGTGAAAAAGGCGATGCGGTTTTTGGTGCGTTTTCTATGGTAATTGGGACGCAGGAAATAAAGCATTCCACCGTCGTTAACTGGAACAGATCCATCATTTGTCAATCTGTGCTGGGCGCAATATTTTAAAGATCTATCTTAACTGTGGCCGGTTTTAATCAGCAGATACGATCGGCGTTAAGCCAACTTTATCGCAAGGTTAAGCGTGCCTCGCTGCGAATGGTGTTTTGTAGCGCGAAAATATGCAGCTGCAAACAAAACGATATCCTTGTTTTCGAATCAACGAAGGACGCACCATCGATGTGTGACGTTGGGTTCGGATGGAAGATACTACACTTTGGGATGCACCGAAGTTGGGTAAAACAACCACCCTAGAAAGATAACAGCCAACTAAAGACAATTAATCAACCACTATCGCAGCAGCAACCTTTTAGCACAGCGCGTGAAGCCACCGTAAGCGAGATAACGCTCATTAATCCATTGCAGTGCTGAACAAATGTGCCAAAAGCCCGCTTCCGACCCAAGTTGACCGTATTTGGTGATCTTGCACGGCATAAACCAACGAGTACGGAACAACAAGTGTAAATCGCAGCTCACCAGAAATTGGTCCATACATACAAAATGATAACAACGCCAGATTAACAGGCGCTGGTCTCAGTAGCCTTCAGCAAGGGTAGAGTGTCTCCCTCGGATAAGGGATTATGCTGCAGGACGAGAATATGAAGTGAATGTATATACAACATCCTGTCCCCTCAAGGCGTCAAGATTTGTAATGCCGAGTGCGCCTGGTGTTGGTTGCTTTTTTTGTTTTGCTCTTTGTGGCAATTTTTTACAGCAGTTTTGGGTAAAACATTTATTGCACCTGATTGAAGATCTGAATGGTTCAATAAATTAGTAACATTAAGGCAATGGTTTTGGGTTTTGCTGTAGGGGGTGCGCAAGGTGTGAAAACAAAATACTTTGTAAAGGTTTGTACAATAATAGTGCCATATTGAACTGCTTCATAAAACGGACTACAGTTTTGACTAGCATGACAGCACTTTTAATTGCCTGATTGTCCATAGTAGTAAAATGTAAACGTCCAATGCTGCCAAATGTATTAAATCTTTGCAGAAAGTGAGCCGTATAAAGTTGAAAACTCGTGCCCTAAAAAAATCGTCCCAATAACTTCAAGTCACAACATGTCCTCAATGTCTTGATTACTGAAACCCCAACGAAGAGCTCTTGGTCAACCAAAACAGGTGACCACTCGTGAAGCAATATGCCTGACAAAGTGGACAGCTTTTTGTAACACAATCCAGGTGGACTGTAAAACAACACCCCCGGGTACACGAGCAGCTTACAAGAAAGAAGAACAATCAACCGATGCAGACCACCAGTGCACACGATCCACACAGCACAATAACTGCATCGCATAAAACACTAGCATTTCAGCAAAAGCTTACAGGGAAGCGCTTTAACAAATCTGAGTACTCATTTTTTTCCGAACAGTATTGCGCAGCCCGTTGTGTGTGAGGACAGGTTAGAAGCAAACCTGCAAACAGAACCCGTTTCACCGGACACCAGTTCTGTGCCGGTGGTGACTGCATATCGACGCATCTTTCGACGGGAGAAGCGTTTAAGGCGAGGAATTTAATCAAACAAACCAACCGAGGCAGATGGGCTTTGCTTACCGTCGATGTCGATAAAACTCTGGTGCAATACTTTAACAAACCGTTCCGTACTCGAACGCTCCGACACTGGTTCCCCGTCCTAGCATGAAGGTAGAAAATTAACAACCGAAATAAATAAATAATTACTATGCTTTTTTTCTGGAGTAATGTACCATAAATTCGCACCGTTCTTGGCAGACGGAGTGGGATGCTGCTGGGTGACGACTGTATCTTCACGACACACAGACGCTGGTCGCTTCGTGTGTAGGTGCCACGGATTTATGATGTGTCTAGGTGCTGGATTTTACATTGCAGCGTGTGCAGCTTGTGTTGCAATTTAATGTGGCACCGGCGCACAGTACTCTTCGTAACTCGTCGTCATTAACCATCGCTCGTACTGCTGCTACCGTATTACTACCGCCGGGAATCATAAACTGTGGAATCAGCATTATGTTTATAAAACAAATCTTAACCTAGGTAAATATCAGCAACTTGAGGAAGACTTACGATCATGATGAAGATCAATGTGGATCATTGAACTAGCACGCAAAGTATCTGGTATTAATCTTTATCATAGGTCCACCTTTTAATGGTATTAAGATGTTATTGGCCTCATTTTATTATCTTTATTAAGGTAACATTAGACCTCAATAGAAACTCTCAATGTGTAAACGATTCGTACATTAAATGTTTAACCTTTTTCAGGTAAGATTTGCTCACTCGAAATCTTAACATCATTACGTACCTTTCTTTTATCTATTTTATGGTCTCATTTTAAACTCGTAAGCAGGCAACTTTATAGCACATTCGAAATTTTTTAATCCCCATAAGCCAACTGCCACTGTGTAACTACCAATCTTGACTTTCCTCCTGTTTTAACACACCAAAGTTCCAAGGTTGCCGATGAAAATGGACTCTTGCTCACCCAATAACCCCACACAATGATATCATATTGATCGATTTATTAACTCGTTTACAAACACTTCCCAAAGCCGGGTCCCTCATCCTACACTAATGTCCACCACAAACATTCAAAAGCGCCTTATCCTCCTCTTTCTCTATCTGCTCCACTTCAGAATGAAAGTAGGCTCGGCACCGTTGTTGGTGGTCTAACGAAAGGAAACACTTAAACTTCTTAAACTGTTTACCCGTTTCCGGAAACAACAGTCTGCCTCCTGGCGATGGGGAATGATTTTTTCCCCCCTAGCAGTCCGAATTATCGTTGATTATATACGGCCCGTCCTAAAGCGCCCATCGCTAAAATTGAGTGTTTGAGTGAAACGATCGGAGGGCAGAATGTACGCAGCCAACTCTCCAGCTACGGGGACGAAGGTCGCCCGGTAGTCCGACACTTGTTCGACACATGTCTTTTGCCACTTCTGCCACGCAGCTGCCCAGTAGTTGGCTAGCAGACTGAGCATCAAGTCGCGCGCCGCTCTTGCCATACCTTCCATTTTGCCGTTTCTACTCCATTCCCTTTTTCGCAAACTTTTTCTCGCACTATCTTGACAGATCGTGTACCGACTGTTGCTGCTCCTTGCCAATGGTCACAACCACGCCGAGAGAACCAGTGTGTTAGAGGTGAAAGATACACGTTTAGTGGCCATTATCGTAAATCTTGATGGGCTCACATTATTAGGAAGGTAATTTTTGGTGGCTTTACATTTCGCAGTTCCTGGACGCACATAGGTCCTTCACGTTGCATGCGAGTGTTGTCAAGGGCAACGGATCAAATCGACTGGTATTTTTTTTATTCCCCTCCCAACTACTCCATTAAATGGCTGCTAATGATTATGATTATATTACAATTCAATTATAAGCAAGCGGGTAACTTCGGACGGCTTGCCGGCAGCAAGGATAAAGTGAGTGAACGTCAAACGAAACCTTGCCAAACGACGATCCAAAAAAGGAATTAAATTTTCCGCACCAACAGAGGCGCCTTAAACAAATGTGCAATTATGGGGCAAGAATTTAATAACTTATTATTGGACCAATACTTTATTATCCCTTGCGCTTTGGCCATTTCTTTAACCTTGTGCCGTGGCTGAGCCAAGACGAGAGACCACCCAGGTAGAAAGACCTCCGTTTTTTTTTTTTTTTTGGAGGGAGACCGTATTGGAGCTGTGTTTTTTTTAAAGCGAATCGTATTGCAAGGGTCCACTGGAGAGTTTTTCTCTCGCTTTAGTGTTTTGAGGTATGAAAGCGAAGCAAAAGTGGTCTACTTAGGCCTCCACGCGTCTCGCATTTATTGTAATGAATGTAATTCATAATCATATAGGGAGCCCTGGTCCGGCATGAGTAACGCATACCCTAATTGACAGGGCATGGACTGTCATAGTCTGTGATATGAAAAGCACTTCAGTTCGAGAAGGAGATCAAAACCTTATGATCGCATGCAAATCAAGATTGAGCGCTCGAAGGAATGGAGGAGATATTTTAGACAAGAAAATGTACCAAATGACAGGCACAATCTATAAAGCTTGAAGCAAGTTTTACCTTTTGAGAGTGATCTCTCGTTAGTACGAAACATAAAATGACTACGATCAATAGATCGATCAATCTTTGGCAAACTTCCCTAGCTTTTATATTGATGGGTTGAAACCAAAAAAGTGAAAAAATATTTTGTTTTATCAACAACTCGCTCATATTACCTTATTACCCACATTCTATGCCCAATGCTATTGATTAAATTTCAATTTAATAATATGTTTATGTGATTAATCATTTTTACACGATTGTCATACAATATCTGGTACGTTTCTTACTTAACCAAATTCAAAAAAGATTCGAGCTATTCCAACTTCGGTACAGCTACACAATCGCTGGCAAGCAGAGAAAGTAACCCTTTTAACACACCATTACAACACCTTCTAATTACTAGGGCCAACAGCTTAAATGCTTTACCTCACGTTACCCCCCAGGGAGCACAGTCCTGCCCTAGACAATAACCCTCCTCTGAACAACAAGACTAACCGAAGCAAAGAAAAACATATCACATTACTTACGAGCTCCTCCTACTATCGCACACCCTCCACAAGGAAACACACGCATCCTAACGATCGTCACGGAACTGGGCGATTGCTAAAGTGCGGTAGCCCATCCCGTTCCGTAAAACAGACCTGTCGTGCCACCTTGGTCCGGGTTTGCGCGGGATCTCCACGACATTCCACAAATCCCAACGGTTTTTGAAGCCATGTCGAACATTAGGTGAAACCCGCGATAGCCCTCCTAATCGTCATCGTGCACCCCCGTTGTGCTGACGCGCATACTGGTGTGGTGGGCGCAGCTACGGTACGCGGCAAAGGCTTTGGCGTTGCGGGCGCGTCAACGTCAAAGAAGGTGCAAACGCGCGACCTCTCGGGTTTGCCCCGGGCTTCATCAATCAATCTTTTGCGCGTGCGAGCGAGCAGATGGAATTGGTTCTCTTTTTGACACCCTATCCTTCCACCCTCCCCCACACCCCTTGCTCACTACGCTTTGTTCTTCCTTTCGCACCAAGCTTAAGCTGTTCGTTCGCGCATCAGTAATGCTTTAGTCGCGCGCGAGCGCATTCGCTATATGGAAACATTGTTTTTATCGGCTCTTCTAAAGCTCTTCTTTTATGCTGCCGATGTCGTTGAGGGTTTTTTATATTTAGCTTAATTTTTAAACTTTTAAACCAAAGAAAGAGAACGAAAAACGATATTGATAGAAACGCAAACGGGCAAGCAGGGACTCCAACATTCGTAAGCGCATGACGGAACACAAACTAGAAACAAAACAACATCACTAATCGGTGGTTATGATTGATAGACAAAGCCTTTTCATGCTCTGCGTCCTTTCAACAACCGTCCGGAGCGTATTAATTTGACGCAGAGTGTTCACTCGAGCGCTGACGAAGAACTGGATGTGGTAAAAGCGGCCAATGGATGGAACGATGGGTACGACGGTATCGACAGTGAGCTATTGAATAGGGAATTAGAATTTGCCGAAATTTTGCATCTTTCAACGTTTTAGCTTTTAAGTACATATAAAAAAAAAAATAAGGTAAAGTTTAACTGCGATAATTGCGTTTGCTTTCTAAACAATTAAACTGTTCTAAAGGTTCAAATTTTCTAACTTGTTTAATAATTTATTTTTTTGCAAACAATTAATCAAATTAAATTTTTATAATTGTTAATCCGCTTTTCTTCAGCTTATTTTTTCCTTACTTGTGCAAACCAAAGTGAACCCTCAGCGGTACCGAATTCATTGCCTCCGGTAAACGGCTGAATACGTAGAGAAAACGAAATAAAATCTAAACCACACGCGCGTGGGCGTTTACCATACGTTCGCGCACGCCTGGAAGCGTGAAGCGTGAAACGCTCAAGTGTGCGGCCCGATTCGACCGAAAAAGAACGTTCGGTACACCATCCTCCCCAGCGACATGCTGGGCTGCATCTCCAAGAAGCACCTCCACCCGCACACGAACACACAACCCTAATCCGCTAATTAATTTTAATGTCTGATTAATTCACCCGCAGTATGATGGACGAGCGCACGAGTTGGCGGTAATTTATCAAACGCTTGTTAGCAGTCCAACAAACGATCACTTACATGGTGAAGGTGTACCGTTTTTTGTGACGCGGCAATGCAAAGGTATAAAACGAAGGGTGGGCTGTACGCGAGGGTACCGGAAAAGGCAAAGGCAGTGATTAAATTTGTACAATTTCGATCTTTATCGATACCGAACGGAAGCCGCGATTTTGAGGGTGTGCTGAGATGGAATTTAGTGCTCTCTGCATCGAGTTGCTCAGGGCGGCAACTTAAAGGCCACAAATGTCCTGCAGGACATTGCTGTTCGCAATATCGTAAAACTGGACTGAAACATTTATTAGTTTGGGCAGACCTGCCAACTGCCAGAAGTGTTGATTATGGAACAATTTAGTTGGATCGATTTACTTCCTTGAAGGAAGGAGAGCAAAGCTTTATTATTAACACCTTCTAATAAATACCAAAGAACAGAACCAATAAAATTGACTTTTCACCCAAAGCGTGCTAATGGGCTAAGGATTATTCGTTCTAGCATAAAAGCCCTGAAATATCAATCATTCTCATATTATTCCTCAAACAAACTCCTCACTGCTCTACTTTAGATCTACATTTATCCGTTCGTTATAAAAACATCAAACGGATAAACGGCTCGATTAAAACCAAATTTAGAAAGTCCGTTTTGACTGCACTCGGTATGCCACTACAACTTGTCCACACCACCCGTCCTTCCTTTCCGCTCGGATCTGGATCTATTTATGCCTCTCACATCATCCCACTAAGAGCGAAAGAGTGCTTTTGCACCGTATCTGACGAGCGATAATCTTAACCTCTTATCGCTGATGAAACCGTGAAACATACCCCGGTTGTGTGTGTTTAGCTGGCCTGCACCATCCAAAAATGCCCATTTCCGACGACGGGTAACTGGGTTCAATCAAAATCACATTAGATTTTAATCGTTCCCTCCTGCAAGCGGGACGCGCAGAATCATAATAATATCTGCATTTCCCTCCACTGGGTCAGATCATGGCTCATCACACGCAATACCCATCGCCCCGCGGTGGAAGCAAAAGGGCTGATGAAGATGATGATGTACCGATGATGCCCGCCATTGAAAGGGTGGCTTGCTGGGAAAGATGAAAGAAGCACAGTGAAATGAAAAGGTCATTCCAGGAATGGACGTCACGTGTGCGTGTGCGTCACGGTTACGATCGTGTGAAGAAATACTCCCCGTAAGGTGGTCCAAATGGGGGAAAGGTTTGTATGGCGTTTGGGAAGATGATTAAAAACTATTCAACCGTGTTTGGGTTGCAAATTTCCCTTTCTTTCGAATGTGTATAAAGTCTGTGGTAAAATTTGGATTAAGTTTGTGTAATGTTTTGTAAATAAAAGTTTGTTTTTTTTATTTTTTTCGGAAATATTTTACAGTAGTGAATTTTTTTTCAATTAATAACCTCTTTAATACAAACTGAAAGCAACCGATCGGGCCTTAACAAACGTTTACCTCAGCCACATCATTCGTGCTGTCCGATGCTGCAACAATTTAAATGCTAAACTAACGGTGCCAAGCGGAATGCAACGTCGTCAAAGCTTAATTCTAATGCTTGTACTTGCCTCTACCAAACTTGTCTGCCGTATCCCCCTCCCAATAACGCTCCCACCACATACGATCGCGTCCCAGGCGCTCAAATGCTTCCTTCCATGCAATTACATGCCAAAACGGAGAGTGTCAGTCACCGAGAATGTGACACGTTTTTCCTTCCTTCCCCTGCCGCGTCCATAACGAGCGAGGTTACGAGTCAATCGTTGTTCCAGAAACCTTTTTTTTTTTTTTTTCGTTTCAATCGATCACTGAACGGATCGGCTTCAGCAGGCAATAATGCACGAAACTGGAAACAAGCCCTTCAAACTCTCATAATGTGCAGCTCCCCCGAAAACAGAGCCACCGAGCGACGGCTTACGAAAATGGTGTCTACCGGTGATGCAGACAGAGCGTCGAATCGTTGGACACACAAGTTCACAGCTACAGT
>KB680536.1:0-16827 GCA_000349165.1 Anopheles christyi | reverse complement strand
TCTTCGAACGCGCACACTTCTGAACGAAGTTGCCCCACTGTTTTTGCCATCACGGTTAGAGTTCGACTGATAGAGTTGTAAAATTTGGTCTGCTTACTCATGAGGTACTATCATGTATGAGGTACTATGAGGGAATCATGCTGCGTGAGTAGTTTGTCAGTGCGGGTATCCTATGAAAAATTGGCAAATTTTGCCCATTTTTTTTATTGCAAACGTTAAGAGATCGCCTTGTTTAAGACCTCGTTGAAATTCTAACGATTCTGACAATCTGGGCTGTCACCCTTTTTGTAAACTGGATGGATGACTTTCTTCTTCTTCTTGTTCTTCGTTGGTACAACAACAATTGCTAGTCAAGGCCGGCCAAGCTTCTAATGGTGCTAGGCTCTCTGTGGCTTGGTGTATCCATAGCAGGATAGTCAGTCCTGTGTAGGGGGGCAGCGGTAGCACGCCGAATGAAAATCGAACAACGTCGGACCTACGCCGTTACTCGTCGAGGCCAACGCCGTTACCCATCGAGGCCTACGCCGTTACCACTGGGCCGCCCTACCTTTGACCCCGATGATTTTCTGCTTCCAGATATTCTCAATGCCGATGCAATTATTGTTCTGCTGCTCGTGCTACTGTCCTGGCCTGTCACTTGGACACTTCAGGTGCAGTTTGAAGTAACAATGAAATCTTATGGATCACCTCCCGCTAGTATGAGACATGGATAATTGAGAGACATGTTACCGTTTTGTACGAAAACGACATATTGAGTATGACTAGGGAGCCGATGTAAATCGTCTCGAGGCTTCCACTGCCGTATCAGAGAGGTTGTCAACTCTCGCGGCTCTGCATAGTTCAGGTTAGTAATATGAGCTTTGAAGCGCACCAACGGCTCCGGAGGCGCAACTTTATTGTAACTTCAAATTAAGATAATGAACATATATACTTCCGTTGTGTGTTTATATCATTGATGTGTATTAGACAAATAATATGGTACAGGACATACATCCAAATATAGACTCAAACACAAATTTTTGAATCATATAATATTGTCTCCAAGCTGTGAATATAGACTTTTGTTTGTTTTTCATCAAACTACAAATTAAATTGGGGACCAACGTGTAGTACAGTTGTACAATATTTAGCGATATTCGGTTCAAACCTCGAATGGACCGTGACGCATGCTTGACTTACAACCCTTTTACTAATACAAATTATTCACAAATATCATGAAAATTATTGAATAAGGTTGTTTAGACTGTTGGTTAGACATTAGATTAATAATCAAAGTGAATAAAAAAACAGAAGAAAGGAAACTCAACGATATACTACATTTTACTCGGAAATATTGTTGCCATATTTGTATTATTAAAATGTCAAATACGATGGATTTTAGTACCCGTGTTGTTCATACAGAAGTAATGAAGAAGAACTCTCCAGAAAAACATTGTTGCTATTCTAGAAGCTTACGAAAACTTTGTTGTTTATACTGCAGCAAAATGACAACTAGAAAAGCAAGGGGAATAATGACGCTTCAAAATTACAGGGTTGCTAGATTGCATTATAGTAAAATAAATTATTGACGACGAATTATTGACACTGAATGATATGAAAAAGAAAACAATTACATTCAAAAGCGGGAATATTAATTTCAATTGAATAAATGGGAACCTAAAATAAATTTATAATAAAATTATAAAGGATAAAACTCACTTTTAAACAGATGCTTCCGTAAAAAGATTGATATGTTATTGGTTAATGATCGCTCTGAAAAAGCTCTCTCTCTTTGTTTTGGTGGTAGCCTGGCCACCTCGGATAAATGATCTGTGGTCCAAAAATGGGTATTGACATTTTTCCGGTACGCAGAACTTGAAATATTTTGCAGCAGGGCACGATGGAAAATTTGTTTTTAAAACCATTCACTATATTGCGTGTATCTATCGACGAGCCTGATAACTACTTCCTGGGAAGAGAGAAAAAACATATTCACCGTATAGGCAACATGTGACACGTCGGATGGAATGTGTAAACTTTCAACCAGCTAGCTTGCGTGGTATCAGTAATTATTATCACGTAATCGTAACTTCGTTCCCTAAACTAGTTGCACTACTTTGAGAAACCAACGGTTTCACATTCCGGTTGTACAGCGACAAAATGGAAATATTCCTCAATATACTTCCTGAGCAGGATTGAAGTGCACGGATTTCCGGAGTTATGATAAGGCAAGGCATATTGTGCAAAACTGTAATTTGATCGCAGTTTTTATGAGAACTGTTCAAACTTTCTCACGTAAAATGACATTAATATTAGAAATTAAAGAACTCAGTTAATAGAAATCTTCTTCAAATGTAAAACTGTTTTCTTGTTTATTGAGTTTTTTTTATTAAATGTGTTTAAGACATTAATATCGATTCAATCGATATTATTGTTATAAAAAACTGAATCAATATCAAACAAAAAAAAACCCTTCGAAATGGTGTTGCGTTCAGTACATGCAGGGAGTAATGCATTTTTCGATCAAGGAGTGTTCCGTACCAAATTTGTCGAAACAGGTTCCTGGACAACATAACCTAAGGGCCAAGTGTTTCATTTAATCATGCAATTTATCTGATGTTGGCTGCGGGCAAAAGCTGAGGTCCGGAAACGCATGATTACACAACCGATCCATTTGAAGTCGTAACGAAGTCCCGAGAAGAACCGCACGCAGTAAAAGTCCCAACGACCTTAACATGGGAAGTTGTGAAGGTTTCTATTTCTCTGTATGGTCAAGGCTATTTTGGATTTTTTCATAATAGCTTTGCAGACTATTTTATGCTCACCTGCACCCAGGGGGCTCGATCCAAATGCACAGATTAATGTACCAGTTGGTACTTTACAAGGCGACACGATTTATTCGTGAGATAATATGAACGTGGGCTTTAATTCAGGATTGAAAAAGTACCAAACATGGCTTTTTGGGATTCTGTTCCTTATATCTCAGTTGCATGTTATTGTTTTAACTTTCTATTCTTGTGTAAGGTCAAGCTTTTAGTATAACACTACACAGACCAAATGTAATACTTCATATTTGTTAAGAAAAATAAAACAAGTTTTTCGCATCAATGCTATACTATTATCTAAACAGGCATACATGTTTAACCTTGCCAAAAATAAATAAATAAATCATGCATATTGATTTTTACTTTGGCAAAAAAAGAATACATCTCCAAAAATTTGTATTTTAGGCCGAAAATGTACAGCAAAAATAATCACTTAAATTTGCACCAATTTTGCGTGGTAACTTATTTAGTAATGAGATCGCTAACCCGATGACGAAACAAAGATCAACGTTAAAATAAACCACCGGCTGTTTGCAGCCAAATAAACCGGTCTAGTCTGCTCTGCTCTATCTTCTCTCTTGAAGTGCGTTTCTGATGTAGTACGAAGAAAGTGAGAGTGAAAATTCGTAATCGATTTTGGCGGAGCCTTTCGTTTCGGTAATATGGATCATTAAAATTTATGTGAAAGAAAGCACTGTGCACTTTCATACACCGCTGTGTCTAGTTTGATCCAAAGTTGTGGAATAAATGATCGTGAGCTCTGAAGTTGTGGACAAAAACAAAAGACTGTGGGATTTGGATAACCAGGTGAATAACTTTTCCATGGAAATTTGAACCGACACAATTGAATGACAAAAAGTTATGGAACATAGGGCACTGCAATGTACTGATTCCTACACTGATTCCTTATTTATGACAAAAATGTCAGCGTATCGATCTATTTATAATTATAAAATAACTAGCGAAGCGACCATGATGCCTGTTTTACAAATGCTCGATTAGCATGCGAAAATGTATTAAAAATGTTCCGAAAAGTATTTCCAAAAGATTCTAGATGTGTATTAAATTAAGATTAATTATTTGCCCTTGATCAAGGTGCAGTTATGTGTCGCAGTTAAATGAATGTAATATACATATTTTTGCTTATTATCATAACTTCTAAGTCTGAAAATGTTGTTGGAATAAGTTTTGAATAGTTTTTATTTTGGAAAAATGTACAAAGTCGGAAAGCGTTGTATAGTACTGCTCTAAATAGTAACTCTCAGTACTTTTTACTGTATCAACATGTTACTGGTTAACTGTGTTCACATTTACAATCCGTATTATACCCTTTTGATAATCTCTTCAACAGATATCAGCAGCATCTTGGTGGTTTTCTCATTTCTCGGTGAATTGCAAACCGCGAAGTGAATTCCAGTTGGTTCATGTAGACCTGTCAGTAACGCCGAGTCATTAACAACGTGGCAATAGTACCGATCGTAAAATAATATCGTGCAAAAATACGTATGCCAAAGTGCTTAGATGGTGTCCCCAGCACTATGTTGGTCAGTAATCAACTTCCTATCTGAATCCGGATTGCATTTTCTTTTATGCATATGAGAAAATACTTAGCGTTTCGTATGGATGCGAAACTGATAGGCTGATGTGAAGCTCTGCTTTTCAAACTGGGTATTTTTGTAAGGTAATGGAAAATAATTTATCACATCAACTTTCGTTCCAATACATAGTGCGGCACTATCTGTCCTATGAAATGTGGGGCATTGATCTATTATTAAAAATGCAATAAAAGACACATTCGTGTACGGTGTGGCCCTATTTTACTGATATTGTTTTTTGAAGAAACAATGATTTTGCAAAACTTTCATTTTTCACTGTCAACAAACTTCATAAACAAGAAACTTAATATTTTTAAAGCTTTGAATAAATGTCAATGAAGTAAGTACAGTAGTATTGATATTGATGTTTATGATAACAAGTATAGCAAGTATGTTAGAACAAGAGAAGATGAAAGTGCATATTTTTTGTGTGTGTTTATGATTGTGTTAAGCAAGTTGATGTTCCTTTAGATCAAGATTATAACAAAAACCAAAACAAAAAGATCGATTTCATACTGAACGCAGTGGTCGGTTCAGTTGTTCCGTTTACGAGCATTTCAAATATTTTTTTATAAATATCCGATGTGTGAGAAACTTGGAACTTGTCACATGGATCGTGGATCTGAAAGTAGTGAACAACGATAACCGGTTGCGTCATTAATTATTATTTTATTACGCATGATTGATGACTCGATAAAATTGATCCATTTTTCCGCCTTACTGATTTTGTAGGTAGCTACACTAAATGATGAAGCTGCGATGGACCGGAGATTACATTATGATGTAACAGGTAAACTGCAGCTCTAACTAAGGCATATGTTTAACAAAAAATCCTGCAGGCAGTAATTAAATGTTGATCAATGGAAACACGAACACTTTTTCTCAAAGAAAATATTTGTAATTTGGTTAACTATAGTTAAAATCATGTTCATGGCTGCCTCATTGATGCACTTACAAACAAGTACATCTAATAAATTAATTTAAAAAAATGCTGTCTTTTCAAAAGGCCGGATGTGGATCGATTGCGGCCAACCACACAAAAACTTATCCTTCTTGAATTCAGATGTATTACAAAGAAGTGTCTGTAAAAAACAAGCATCTAAGGACCGGTCAGGTTTTTCTCATTATATTAAAAAGCGTAAAATTGAAGAACAGCACCCAACTATAATTTTGTGTAAAAGTTATTATTTAAATTCTATGCAACGTTCAATTTTAATTTGTTATAAACAGTTTTGGAAGCATTATTCCAGGTATTTTTTAAGGGTGTGTTTTTGCTTGATAGAACATGGCATTAAACAAAATATTTAAAAAATAGATGAAATGTTATCTTCTTCTTTCAATACGTTGTTGTAAGTTATTTGACTAAAAAGCGACCTAGGAAATGATATGAATGGGTGTTCATACTGGAAAAGGGGTTTTCGTGTACAAAAAGCCGGTTTACTTCCGCCGATTCATGCTCCGCTCCAGATTTAACCACTCTGCTAAATATCTCTCACCCTTCGGCACTGCGAGATTGTGAAAAACTCTCGCGGTACATATATCAGACCAGTCATCGGACGCATTCACCCTTTGCAGGCAGACGTTAAATGTCGTGTGTTCCTACACTCTACCACTCTCTCTCTCTATGATGCACAGCATCACTACCAATCTGTTCCTGGTCTGAAAGAAATGTTAAAAATACAGTGGTCCATTAGGCTACGACCATTTCGTGAAAAACCTTCGCGGTATTAACACGTTTCGCTGTGCAACAGAGTTTCTCGTCTTATGGTTAGTAAAAGGTGTTAAGGCAGTGATGTTTGTTGGAAAGAGACTACAGGTGGTACCGTCTTTTTATTGTGGGCATAATAAGAAAGCAACAAGCTCCGGTGGTAGCTTAACGTGAACCAAACCGGAATGGGACAAAAAATAACAACCACGGTCAACACAAATACAACCTTTATTCCGATATTTGGTGTTATGAAAAAGTATACAAAGGCGGTTCATGGGATTGTATGCAAAAACAATGCATTGTGTTGCTATGAAGTTTGTTGAAAGTGACCATCACGTATGCTGCAAATCAGCATAGAATTATAGTGTAACAGCCAAACAATATTTTTTATAAGGTGATTAAAACTGTTGCAATTTACTACTGTTGTCAGAGTTGTAATGAGTTCTGAGATGAAACGGCAACTACAAAAAGTGTGTGCTTTTGTTATGTTGTAACATTTGAATAGCTATAAATTTAATCAGAGTGTGTTGTAATTCCATCCCGTGGAGAGTGTTTAGGTGCATCCGTTAATATTTTACCTTAACACCTTAACATTCGACGAAATGGTTAAGGACGTTCATAAAAACAGTGAAATATGCACAACAAAAAATTAATGGTTTAAAAGTAGTAGTTGTTTTTAAGCCTTACAAATTTTTAGCCCATTTTGAATATTGAAAGATTCAATAAATGAATAGCGTTAAGCCTAAGGTATGTATGTATTATACATAAAAATAAAACAGACCTTGCGAGCATTAGTATTTATATGATTTTGGATGTTTAGTAATGCTCTGAATGAAACTTTACAAGCCGTTTCAAATATTGTTGCAAATATCGAATTAACAAAAAAATAATGTGAATCAATCACATAGAAGCCTACTATGCTAATGTTAAGTGTTATGGTTGAAAACGCAACATAAGATTACGCTTGCAAGCGAATTGAATAAAAAAAGTCATGGTAAATTAACCATTTTTTGTAAGTTCTTTTGTTGCTGTTGATATTTGTTAAAACTTTAGCATAATGTGAGTGTGATAATGTGACGGTTACGCAAGTTTGAATTGGGCGGCAAACGGCGTTGAGCGGTAGAAATGAGATGGACGAGAGATCTTTCTCTTTACACTTTATACCTTTACGTTTCGTCATGCAAATGAAAAGTAAAAGGTGTGACCTTCCAAAAGAAAGTTAAACGTCGAAAGTGAGGCACTGTAAATTACTAAAGCCATATGTAGTCAAGCATAATGCAATTATCTAATTCTGTAGCTAAGTCGTACAATGCTATAGTGTGCTTACGCTCAGATTTTTCATTAATATAAGCTAGTTTTAGGTGTCAAATCAACGAAAGGCATGAAAAGGTCGCACCGTAGTAACGCGTTAAAAAAAAGAAACGGCTTTGACATGAACTATGAGGCTTTGTTTGTGTTACCGTTTTGCATTTGTTTAGTTGATGGAGACACTTGCAAAGCAAACATAATTAAGTTTGTCAGGTTGGTTTGGTTCAAAATGAGTATTTGAAATTATTGGCTTCCGTTACTACCTGTTTTCCTATGGTTACGGAAACGGTTCCCAGGCGAGCTTAGTTTGAAGGTGAAGATAAGCCGCAATGGCTTGTAACTTTTACATTACCAGTACCCAAAATCCCACACTTTTTATCTAGCCTGTTTACTGCAAGAGGTTGATTGTTTTGTAGTTTTCTTTTAGCCATGATTGTCGTAAATTTACTGGACACTTTGCGACTACTTGTTTCTTTTAACATATTTCGTTGGAGGCTTCGTTTAAAACACGTAGATTTTCCCGTACCAGGTATCTGTTTTATTTAGCTTTCGTTTTGGCTTGGTGTGGACTTCAATAGATTTCTTTTCCGGCTTTTAAGTAGGTATCTTAAGATATGTTATCTTGCCCAGGGTGTTACGATCTTTTTTTCGCACAGTCTCATGACAATTCTATAAAGAGCAAAGGAGAAGCTGTGCTTCAACAGTTTTCATTAGGGATAGTTCATGTGTTGGGATAGAAGAGTAAGCCATTTAGACTAAAATATTGGTGTTATGTGGTAAATGGTATACATATTATTATTGTCGTTAGGATTGATTAGTTTAGTTACCTGGGTATAAATCTAATTAAACAAATTTTTATAACATAATGTATCTTTCCTTATAGTTAGTTTTTATTTGGTTTATGAACATATCAGTATAGTATATTATAATATTTGAAGTAATTGAATATTGGTGAGTAAAAGTTTTAGACCAAAATGTATATATTTCAAAAAATGTTTACAACTTAAGCAACCCGATCGGGCAAATCGGCAAATTAAAAATATTAAGTGTTTGTGTAATTGTCATTTTTTTGGATGGGTCTATGAATGCAGGAAAGGGTAAAAACGACAGCTTTTAACGTAAAATGACTTAAATTTTTACATTAATCGTTTGTGGCAGGCATCGACCGATTACGGTTGTTGAGCCGAAGAAGAGGAACATGTCTTAATCGAAATGTTGTGGATTGCAGCTGAGGAGAAATATATGAATAATGAATATTATGGTGATTAGGTTTAGGGTTACGGGTAGCGGTTCTCGATAAAAATGAGCTAATCTGAGGTACGAATTTAACAAAAAAAACCACACAAGATGAATATTTTTGGGGTTATTTGGGGAAAACTTTAAAAGTAGCTAATGGATATGTTCTATTGAGCTATAGTTTACAAAGTCAAAATAGTTGTTGAAATAAATTATACCGGTCTCGAATTTTGAATGACTACGAATAGCAACAGAATTAAAAGATATTTTGTGCTAATAGCTGGTAAAGATTCCAAATTAACTGAAAGTATGTTCGTTTTTCACAGTGATCGCAGAAAAGATCAAATGGCCAACAAAATTTTATAATGTTTCAAATAAAAACCCCACGACACGTCGCATTCCCAAAGGTGATTCCTATATTTCTTTGTAATTTTACTTTTTCCTCCGACAAGTTTGTCGATCAATGAGCTAGAACAATAAAATCATTAAAACAAGCAAACATTTAAGGGCATCAAAAGACTGGTATGTGTGAATTATAAATTGAACTACGTCCGGCCTTTACAGGAGGCGGCGCGTCTATCCATAAGACCACCGGGATTCCCTCCCCTCCTCCGGGATTTATAATTTATAATAGGTGAATCGAGCTTCTTTAAAACCGGAAGCATCCGGAAGCACAAAGATTCCCATCTAGGCCGGTTAAATCAACAGCACGGTAAGACCGACTCAGGTTATACAGAGTAAGAAATTCGCATTTGTTATTTTTGTAAACTTATACTTAACTCAACTTCTTGTACAAAGAAGCTCTTTGTTAATTACTTTTAATACCACAGCAATCATAATAATACCGAGTAACTTTTGTTTGTTGTTTGTGGTTCGTTAAATTATGTGTTTGAGAAAAACAGATATTTGATCGTGAAATTCCAGAAGGCGTATTGTGTCTAGCGATAATAATATGTACAGGGCATTTTATCACACGGTTGCTTGTCTTGTTTCAGGGATTAAATTAAAGTAAACAAATAAAACTAAATTTCAAACACGTTTAAAATGTAAGAGAACCTGAGTTACAGTGCAAAACCTCAATTAAGGATCTTAGTGTCGTATTCGACGAAAAATCACGTTCAAGCCATTCATTCGAGAACATAATCGAGAAAACAAATCGGATATTTGGTTTTGTAAGATGACAAAGTGTTGAATTCAGAGACCGTTCTCGAGTTGCGCGGATTCAAAGATACGCGGGTTTTAAATTTGGCGTCAAACGTCAATTTTTTTAACACAAAAACTAGACAATTGTGATGTTTTTCATTACAATTCCTACTCAATTGAATTGCTGAGGTTATCATAATGAATCAAAGTTTTCATATTTTATGGGTATTTTGGCTAAAAGCCTAAAAATTCGACTTACGCGGATTCTTTGGTAACGCATTAACCGCGTATCTTGGGATGTAAAGAATGTACACCTGTGTAGTATGCTCTATCGTAGAATTAGCTGTGTTGTCGGGTATCAAAAGCAAAATGGATTCCGACATTCCTGAATACCGCACACGTTGTATGCTGATTGGGCTTCAATCACTTGAGCATTGCAGTTGAAATGAGATTGGCGCGCCTGAGTTGCAACAAATCATTCCAATATTCCAATATGTTACGCACTTGCTAGAATCATTTGTGCACAATGAATGTATAAGAACTGTGGCCTCGTATAACGATACATTTGGCAATGTGTAGGCAATTCAATGCTCATTTCAATGCTTTTGATTTCAATGGGTGAACGCAGTGCTAAATTAGGATTTTAGATTCATACGCCATGGATAACTGACAAATATAGGTCTAATCGTCTTTAAATTATACTTAAACAAGGATCATTGGATATTACGGGTTTAAAAATGCCGTAAACGTTAAATTGACGACGCATAAAGTCGAAGAGATCCGAAATACATATCAATCTATTCAATATATGATTCCTCCATCATCCAAAAATATGGAAAGTTGTGTAAATGAGAATGTTTTTGTTGTTAGAATAGTTGGATAGAAGCTTTGGGTCTTATGAGTTATTTCGGCTCTTCTGAAAATGTTGTTGTTTTTTCCAGATGTATTGTTACTTAATACCAGGTATCGCTGAAACGACCTTTGCTTGGATATTTGGATCAGCTTTTGGTAGACTTGTTTTGTTTTGATTGTTTCTTGCTCAAGGAAGTATACGCCCTATACCTCAAATCTTGTCGGGACGTTTTGTGGGTTTTTACAATTTTTTTTAAATGTTTTGAACACCGATTCACAAACAATATGTTTTTTTAGTGCCCTACTAGATTTTTATTAATTAAAATTTGAGACATATAAACAACTAAGCTAACAACTATGCGTTTTTCTGTAAAAAAAAAGGATTGAGAGACTCATGTATTACAAAAACATCTCGTTTTCAGTAATGTACTTGTAAATAAGACAGGTGTGAATGTTCGCAATTGTAAAATGTCCTTTCAAAATGTTTTTTGCTGAAATTAAAAATTGCTTGAACTGAATAGTTTAGCAGATTCCTTCATCTTCTTTGCATAATGTCGAACAATGTCCAATCTTCACAGGAGGCAGCGAGTCTTCTATAAAGCCCCGGATCGATCACCTGGATAAGCAGAATAAAAATGATGCATCAAATTATTGTATAGGAGTATTATGGCTGTAACAAAATTATTGATCTTCGTCACATATTTCTTTTCAGTGTAATTTCACATGAAACAGGATGCTGGTGTCACTAGCATTACTTTGTTTATCTGTTTTGAGGATAGAGGTCAACGCGGAGAACTTTAATGCAAACAGACTTAATCAAACAATTCCGTCGACAATCGTACCATTGGACCAGGTGACACACAATATGATGATAATGATGATGAAGAGATGAACCAAAATAATGTTTGCCTTTTTTTTACATATAGTCTCATGGTGTTATACAGTATCAGCATATGGTCAACAACTCCCCAAACAGCAACTATTTTGTATACTACACTGACCATATAGCGGATCGACAAAGTTCACAAGATGTTCAAGGGTAAGTAAATAAAACTTACATTTAATAATAAATGAATACATTTTTATATTTCTGTTAATAATACCTATTTATTCATGATGCTTTTTTAGATATAGTCTACAGAGCAGTGATCAATTATCTGGAATGATTGCGTATAGCTCGCATCCGATTCCTATTCAGCTAGTTACGCTAGTTCAGCCAACAATAGGAAAGGATGACATACTCAATGTGTCTGGAAATAAAGTAATGGATGAAACTGGAATACAGAAACTAGTATCGAGCACCCAGAATTTAGTGAGCAATGAAGATGTAGTGGATATTAACAATGCTCAAGAAGGTGCCATAGACCGTCCTCAAAATGCTTCTGAACCATTAAACATGCAATCGGAAGACAGTGTTCCGAGTGAAAGTCAACATACGACGAACAACGTAGTCCTGGATAGCTTTAACAAACCGATTGTAGTTACTGATAGTGATGCTGCAGAATCCAGCGATATAAAGAGCCATCGATATAATAGTAATAGATCACAAGCTAAGCAAATCAATGTAGAGATTTTGGGTGAATCTGAGGATCACAATAACGGACAGTATTTAAAAGAAACTATAATTTTAGCCAGCAAACCAGCCGAGCCGTGTGATGAAAACAGCAAAGAACAAGGAATACTTATCACTAAACAGGAAGTTACTTCAATCAAACCCGTAACAGTAACAAGATTTCGCGGATCAACAGCTGCACGATTGAGCACGAAATATAAGAGTGTTCATACAACTGATAAGCTCAAGGATATTGTATCGACCACAGAACAGAGTATCCCAGCAGGCGTCACCGTAAGCCAAAAGCCGGTATCTTCCAGATATTTGGCACCAATTCAGGCAGGCCTGCGTCTGTCGAATTCCGATAAAGCACATTCAATAGAAGATTGTCAAGATGGCAATACACCTTTGAAAGAGCGTACTGTAGTAGAGGTGCAAAAGAGCGTTAATATTAAGAACATATTGATTAACCAGGAATCTCCGTCTACAAGGCAATTTGGTGCCAGAACTAAAATTATTCAGCAGCCAGTGTACGTTGAAAAGCCAATTGAACGAATTGTTAAACAACCAGTATTTATTGAAAAACCTGTCGAAAGGATAGTAAAACAGCCCATTATCGTGGAAAAACAAGTTGAACGCATTGTAAAACAACCGGTTTTCATAGAAAAGCCTGTACCAGTGACAATTGATCGAGTTGTGGAAAAACCTATTCATCATACACATTTTGTTGATCGGCCGATTCCGGTTGAACATAAGGTACACGTACCAGTGGAAAAAATTATCGAAAAGGCAGTACCAGTAGAGAAAATAGTGACCCAAGAAGTGAAGGTCCCTTACCCCGTGGCGCAGATAATTGATCGACCGGTGACTGTAGAGAAAATTGTGGAAAAGCCTATACCGGTGGAAGTTCCACGATACATTGATCGTCCTTATGCTGTGGAAAAAATTGTCGATCGGCCGGTTGCAGTGGAAGTTCCAGTAGAAAAGATAGTTGAAAAGGTTGTTGATCGACCCGTAGAAGTACAACATGTGGTCGAAAAGCACGTACATGTCCCGGTACCGGTGACTGTGGAGAAGGTTGTTGAAAAATTTATTGATCGTCCTGTCCCTTATCCGGTTGAGAAAATTATTGATCGACCGTATCCAGTAGAAAAAATAGTTGAAAAAATAGTCGATCGGCCATATCCAGTGCAAGTACCGGTAGAAATACCAGTTCAAGTACCAGTACACTATCCTGTGGAGGTGCCCGTAGCAGTTCCAGTACCATATCCAGTAGAGAAATACATAACCCTACCGTTGCATGAGCCTAAACCAACACATTCAATCATTAAAACCGTTCATCACGAGCATTTTGATTTTGGAAAATTTCTGGCTCAGAAGAAGAAACATTTTGTCGATCATTTCTTCCCAAAATCCCACCATCACCCGAAGATCGCCTACGTAGAAACCCCTGGAAAGTATGGATTTATTCCAAATAATCGGTATCCAGTAAATGATTTGCACTATGGAGCGTCGGCATCGATTCCGGTTATAGTAGACATTAATCATCTCAATGCACAAGGAAATTTCTTACACGAAAAACCAGCCTTAGGGATTCTCAACAGCGACGCTTATGCAAGTAAGTTTTCTGATCTTTATTGTATTGTAAAGGAGCAACTTATTGATTTATTTATTTCAAACAGGAAATTTCGGCTACACTCACTATGAACCAGTTGTGAAGGACGATTACATAGGGCCTACTCCGTTGCTGGAGGATCATTGGGCTGCAAAGAGTGACGTAAAGTTTCGGCGAAGTCCAAGCTACGGCAAGAGCCTTCGCATCGAATACGGAGGATTTAAGCCACCATTAGTGCCTTCGATAGAGATTGATGAGCATGGCGTTCCCCTTTCAAAAGAAGGTCAACCAGGACTTTCTTAATATAACATTGGTAAAAAAGTTTAAATAATAGTTTAGATGTAAATGCGTTGATTACCTGGTTTATTGTTTGTAAGGCTATAACTTTCGTTTGGTTTATTATTTATTGCCTTTTCTTAAGTCTGAAAAAAATTAATCAGTTAAGATATTACTGATATACTGATGTAATAGGAAGCATGTAATAATTAAAAGTCTTAAAACGTTATGTTTCAAACATGTTCAAAACATTCAGATCTACCATAACATATCCATAACATATCCTGAAAGAAAACATATTTATTCGTGTAATTGCCTTTCAAATCAGTCCGAATCAGCCTAGACAAAAACAATCTACTGGTATTCCGACGATAAATTGAAAATTAAAGCTGGCGGAAAAACAAATCCCTCGGACAACTATAGGGACAGGTTTGTTGTTCAGATTTGTCTAGTCTGAAGAGTTCATCATTTGCAGTAAGTTAAATTCGTTTTTGTCAACAGTGTTTTATATAAATATAAATTAAAATATCTATTTTGTTGGCTGACGATTCTTTGGTACGTAATACTATAGGACAAAAAATCAAAGTTTTAAAATCACCCTTTATCAACAACAAAACAAAAACATTTAAAAACTTATATTTTGTTTTTTTTTAAAGCTCAATGGTCCTTGAAGCTGGTTTAGGAATAGGTTATGGTTGACTCAGTAATTCAAGGCTCAGTATAATAAATTAACAGTAGGGTGCAGTTAAAATGTGTAAAAAATTAGTTAAAGGATAGAACTCAGAGACTTTAAATTATCTCTTTATTAGGTATAGAAAACATCCTTGGAGTTACGCAAGGAAGTGTCCTTGGTTCAATTTTGTTTATCATATATATCAATGAAATGAATCAAGTTTTGAAGGTCTGAAGTACAAAAGGCGGGCATTAAATATGAACAAAACGAGTTTTTGAAGTTGAAGTCCAAAACTCACATAGCTTGGGCTATCGCTATAGTGACAAAGAAGTGTAGAGTGATAAGTCGACCGGCAAAGAATCTGAATTTTATTGTCAAAGTTCAACAATACAAATCACTGATTTCACCTCACTTTGACTTCCGCTTGTCAATAAAGTTTCCTTGCAATAAGAATAAGGCTTTAGAGGAAGGAAACCCGCATTAGGAAGTTAGTTTGGGGTGTTGACGTATGCCGTTTGATGTTTTGCTTGAGATTCTTAAATCTCTGTAGAGACAAGGATTGTGTATAAGACCATGGTTTGGTGCCACGGTACCTGTGGCAAAAAATAGTTCAGTGATCCGAACTACATCAATATACACGCAGATAATCCCACGGTCCCTGAAAAACTTTACCAATGTTTTAAAGGAAAGTTAAAGTTCAATGGTACAACATTGAACGATTATCCTGAGAAATCAAGAATGCGAGTAATTTGTCCGATTTCATAGGTAGATGTGTATAAGCGACACAACAAACTATGTAGTGTGAGATATGTGTAAAACAAACTGTCTAGTATGAGATATCCTGCTTCCGAGGGATTCCACTACTTATCCTACCTATCTATCTGTTGGTAAAGTGGAGTTGGTCAAATACAAATCGCCAGTGGAGGAGTGTGACCTGTTTTTTTTTTCTATCGGAACGATGTTTGTTATCTTGGTAATCGTTGGATTCCTTGCAGCGTTTTTTTTCCAAAGAGTAAAGTGAAGCGTGTCGTCATCATCATCTGGAACTGATTTGTTTACCCAGAGTATGATATTTAGACCTGTAAACGGGGCATCAGGTCGTCTAGAACCTTTCATTTTGAAAATCATTTAAAATAAAAAATTAAGAAAATAAGACAATATATTTCCAGAGAAGAAAAAAACTAGCACGAAAACCTTGATGCGCACGACTCCCCTATACTTGTTTTTGTTTTCTTTCGGAAAATCTGCATTTGCTTTCCTATGTGAAACGGTCCAATTGAACCGCTTTGATACTTTGACATGAATTTTGACTCACGAAGATTTTCACATATCTTTCACGGTGAAATCTACTGGTGTGCAGGAATATGTCCAATGCAGTATTTAATGAAATATTACAGTATGAATTGGAGGGTAAATGATTTCCTTTTCATGAAGTCATTGATAGCTATCCCGCTCAATGGAATCTGTGTTGATCGGGGCACTGAATATTTCCCTAAAACTATCATTGTTATTAACATATCTACATCAGAATATAGGTATACAAATTTTGAAAAACATTTTCCTTTGCTTTTCAACCACTGAAGACAAAGGGTCAAACAAACAAAGTTTTTTAAACATTTGTGATATTTGCAATCCACGTTATAGCGCATTCCACGTTGATCAAATGCGCTAGCTAAAACTGTATTTATATACATAGTTTGTTGAATGTGTGTGAAAAAAGTGTATCTTTCAAACAATTACTAAGAGTTCTTTTTCAATCGGATGATAACGTTTTTCAGCTCCTACAAGGGCTCTACTGGCATAAGCGATTCGACATACTATTCTTCTTTCATTTAATAATACTGAACCAAGCGCGCAATCACTGGCATGGGGTGTTATTAAAAACATATCTTTATAATTTGGTCTTACTAGTAGAGGCTCATAAATGTGCAAAGTCCGCACCTTGGGAGCACCGATGATGAAAAGGAGCTCTTTTATACGCAGCTGGAGAGAGAGTATGATCGCTGCCCACAACAAGACATTAAAATCACAAAATGACACACGACAACGGCCTTATGCTTGTTAA
>KB680535.1:0-37400 GCA_000349165.1 Anopheles christyi | reverse complement strand
GTCGTAATAAATTCACCGACCTATCTCAAGATAAACTCTGTCGTATATGGCGCGTTCGTATGAAGTGGCAGGAGGTAGGAAAAAAGAATTAACCACAACACACTCTCTGCTGCTACGATGAATGCAACGAATCACTGGACGCGCACTGCCACCGACGACGACGGCATGAGAAATCGAGGTGAACAAAAAAAAAAAAAAAAAACAACAATCCCCAACAGCAAGCGGAATAAGCATAAACAACACCGGTGCTGGTTGCCTGGCAACGATGCCCCACGGTGATGCAGGATGGTGTTGGAGGGCAAAACGAGAAAAGAATCACCAAAACAGAAATGAAACGAAGCACATAACATCTCTCAGTCTCGGACGAGCGGACAAAACAAGCAGCCAACATCGTGTCTCGCGCCATGTCGCGGCTTTAGTGGGGGGCTTTAACGTTAAGCAACGCACACATTCACGCACGCTGTAACACATATTGACTTTGGTGGAGTGGTTCAAATGGACGGTGTGAATAGAAGCAAAGGGTTAGAGAAGGGGAGGGGGCAGGTCGAGATCAAATTAAGGCAGATATGTGTTAATCGTCGTTAATGGTTAATGGGGGTAATTTTATTTCCATTCTTCGACGACGCTACTGTTGTCTTTATCGTGAGACAGCGTAAAATGTTAGGGAAGAGTAAAGAAGAGCAAAAGATATTTGAGCGAGCACGTGTAAAAGGGAAAGCAGGGTAAAACGATAATGAAATGACAGTAAAATTGGTTAGAAAATTTGCTTCTGTTGCCGCATTAAAAATAATTTAATATTTCCCATGCTATGATATTTTTTGTGCTCCCATTTAACCCATTTTATTTTGATTGGTTCACCATCTGGTAAAGTATGGCGCTTTTGTAATTGGATTCAAAAAGCTATGGCTAATAAAATCCAAGTAGAACTACACAGAGGTAAGGAAGAATCAAGTTTATTATTGCCCATATGTTTTTATACTCGTTCAGCTACAGGGGAGTTTTTATACATTTATTATAAAAACTGTTTTTATGAAAAGAATATGTTATAAATGGAATACAAATAAAAATAATAATTTAAACGAAAATCTTTTTCAAAAAAATCGTCAAAATACTTTTTCATTACTGGGCTCGTCCGGGAATTGAACCCGGGACCTCTCGCACCCGAAGCGAGAATCATACCCCTAGACCAACGAGCCAACTGGGAAGGGCGGATGTTATTACGCTATAGAAATGCGAGCACCATACAGAGCTGCCAAAAACGAATGCATTGGCCAATGTGATTAAGTATAAATCATAACATTATTATAATGCAATCATTCGCCGTAAACGAAAACAACGCAACATGAGTTTTCTATGCCACTATTAAAAAATGGAATTATGTTTACCTTTTCTAACATATATAACATATATTACACGATGTTTGCTGCATGTGGTTTGCTTCCAGTTGTTTCAATCGTTTATATTTTGAACAACGTTTCTAACACTCACTCACGTAATAAGTTTTCGTTGTGATTGCAAACTGTGCGACCTTTCTGAATCAGTCGTTGCAACCAGGAGTAAAAAGTTTTTTTAATGGATTCTGTTTCCCAAATTTGAAAATATAATATTTCTGTTTTACTTTTACTTTTGGTAGAACATTTGTCTACATGCATGCAGCAGTTCTTTGTTATAAGCGCTTAAAATAGTCTGAAAACTGTTATAACTGTAATCATTCAAAGCATTATCCTCGCCAAGCTATAATTTTGAAAATAGGAGGGTATAAAATATGAATGTTTTAAGAGTGTGTTTCGGTATCCTTTAATTTAATTATAAATTCAGTATACTTATTTGCTTAGTCTATGTTGTGCGATGCAACAGAACTCATAATTTCGAAGAGTTACTATTTGACCTAATCAATCTACAGCATATATTTTGGTACGAAAATGCGATCCAGAATGAATCACGGAATTGTAATCGCAGCGGAAAGGCAAGGCCGTTATTGCAGTGTCGCAACAAACTTACAACAGGTTGGTTTGGTTAATGTATTTCGAAGACAATGCTCAACATGTATCGACCCGCACGAGAAAGACCCCTTTTCTCTCAGGTCGTGCGGCCGGCAACCAAACCCTCGCGTTGTCAAGAGCGCTCTCACTGATGGATCTGTGGGCTGACCGACATGCGACCAAAGTAGCGAAACCAGTGTGCCATTAAACTGACAGATGTTACGGTCGGTAATTAATCCATGTCCCGGGCAGAGAACGATAATTACAATTTTGTGCTGAAATGTGCGCGTCGTGTTATTCTTGTCGCCGGGGCCGACAAACCAACATATATCCTGCCGAGAAGCCTGGGGGTCTTTGGGGTCCGGGCCAATGTTCAGTGTTTTGAAGTGCAACCGGGAACGGCTGAGTAAGCGGGTCTTTTTTTTTTTTCGGTGGGTAATAATTTCTGCTTTCAATGGATCTGAACATTCCTGGTTCGTTTTGATTGAGGCAATTACCTGCAACCGGTTCCCGCGGGCGTCCGTCACTGTTTCGGATGTTCCGAGTGCTCTTTGACGTGCTTTCCATTGCGGTTGTCATCATCAGGTGCGGTGATATTTTCATACTGATACGGAGCTGCGGGATTGATTTTACACCATTTTGGCGTTTGACCATTTTGACCACTCATTCCAAAAGATATTTGAAAATTAATTTTATTCATTTGTCGTGCTAAACAGATTCAGCTTTGATTACACGAGACAAACACGTCAAAACAAAAGTAATAGAATATATATAGTTGCTAGAGGGGTGGATTAAATTTGCTCTGCTTTTTCCCAACGTACGCCAAATTCGTCTGTTGAGAGTCATGTTCAATGTTCCAACCCGAAACCCACGAAACATCAGCTTCGGTGAGTACTTCATGCTGTAGCTGAGGATTCTATTGCATATTGTCTTAGATCGAACGCGCAGACAGTCGACATCCGGATGGAGGGTAAATTCGATCCAGTAAGAGCTATCAAACCCGTGTAGAATAATTTCCCTGTTCGAAAGGCAGGCGAAAAATTCCATCCTTGCGAAAAACAGTGAGGGAATAAACTCAGCTTCACTGGTACAGTCAACCATTTCCAGCTGAGCTACAGTTCGTGTTCGTTTTACACAACTAATTATGCAGCCGGACAGTAAGGGAACGATTTCAATGTTCATATGTTCCATCATAGGCGAACTGATTTGCGTCACCTTGCTGCAGAACTCGAACGGTCTGTACTGAAGCAGGAAGGTACCGTTTGACGATTCCGGGTCGCATAATTTCCCAACCTGGAGCGACAAATCTATCACTGTAAGCACAATCAGTATACCACAATACATTATGAGTTTATCACACTATCAACTGGCATTCGTTAAGTAGACGCTAGCTCGATTTATAGACGCGACGAGAAATGTTAAGGCGCCTTGGCTTGTTAGTCTTATATCTCTAGGGTGTAATTTTATGAAAATCCGAAAGCACTTAAATCAAAGCTGTACATGATGTCGAAAATAGTTTCGTTTGCACTTGGGGCGTTTTTGAAAACATGCATACTAATAGTAAGCCATTGTGCAACAGACTACATTGTGCAATACATACAATACATTGTACATTCAATTAATTCAAGACAATATATTAATGTTTAACGTATTGATAAAAACGAATTGATTAAAAAAAATACAAACTGTGAAAAATAAAAAAACTCCAACATTGTTTGCATTTCGTTTTTAACATTTTCGGTCTTTTATTGTTCAAATTAAGGTACTTGATCGCAGAAAATCTATGTATAGAACTAGTAGAACCGTTACCAACATTTTCGCATCAATGTATAAATATGTGCTACGGTTGTAATATGCATATGGCTTCCAAATCGCTTTGTTTATATTGAACTTGCTCACGCTTATCGCTATGTGATTGTATTCCATATCGTAGCTTGAGTAATATGCTTTAAAATGTTTGAATATCGCTGTGCATGACTCCGGTTGTTTGTGTCGTAAACAGCTCAAATCTGGCTTTAGTGTAAATTCGATCGAACGAATATTATTTTCTGCCCGCAGTGTAATCTCTTCTTCGGTAAAACATGTGAAAAAACTCATATCCCCAAGCTTCATTGGAAAATGCATTAATTCATCCTCACCATTGCAGCTATAAATTTCGACCCTGAGCATATCGGCTGTTCTGTTCACGCAACCAACTGTGCACCCGAGACGACCAGGCTGAATATAGGAGATGTATAGCATGGCTCTTGATACGATAAGGTTAGTTACCTTTCCACAAAGGGCGAATGGTTTGAACTGGGCGACAAACCACCCGCCCAGATACTCGCGCAAAGAACAACTGTTCCACATTGTTTCTGTGCTGGTACACTGCACCAGTACCACGGAGATAATGGTCAGGAAGATTAGAAGTTTCATTCCTCTGTGGCAAAACGCAAGCTACTACTAAGCAAGTCAAGAACATGCTGGCGAAGGTTATATCTAAGTTAAAGACCATTTCTTGGATGTGTCTCAAGGGATCAATTAGGGGCAATGATGTCAAACAGCTTTAGTAATTAATTTTTCAATAAATGCATTTTAAATTGTTATGAGTGAAGCAAAAATAAAGTCTCAATATTGTTATAAAAGTAATAATTTTTTATTTGAAATAATTTGAATAAATTTCATTAAATTTTATAAGTAAATTAAATGTATTTGTATAAATAAGCCTATGGCACTTAACACCATTTTGAGATATGAAATCATTCTCTTACAATTAAAAAAATTAAATAAAAAATAAAGTATTTAAAATCATCCTTCAATTATTTCATTATTTACTTTCAAAATGATAAGTTTATTTTTGTTTCATGTGTTACATGCTTTAATTAAGAAATCTAAGCAAAAAAAACATAATACTTATAACTAATAGCTCGCTACAACAGGCCCTTACTATTTCGGCATTATTTTTCGAACCCATCTTCCATATGCTTTTGTTGATGGAAAGATCCAGATTACCTTTTGCCTGGTATTGCTGGAGCTCGTCCAAAGATTCAAACTGCCTTTCATATTTCGTTATTCGTATGCAAGCAACATTTGGCGTACGGTGTAAACAGGTAAGGTTTGGCTGAAGCTGTAGCTCGAGCCGCAGATGTCCGTTCTGGCCCCTGGTGACGAACAGTTCATCTGAGTAGTGCACCATAAAATCCATATCGGTGAAACTGATTGGTAGGGTAAAGGAGTCCTCGCCTTTACCGCATGCATAAATGCCGATGCGGAATGCATCCCTCGTTTTGTTCACACAACCTATAGTGCATTGCGATTCGTTCAGGGCCATATTTGTCGTGGCAGCTTGAATATCTTGCACGACAAATTTTGCTAAGCTGCCACACAGAGAAAATGGTTGAAAAAACTCCACATGCTGTGCGCCAAGGATGTTGTTGTACGTGACAGCACCGTCGTGCGTGATAGCCAAACAGTTTGGAACTAGTAGCAAGAGTGTTGGCAATAGTTTCAACCCCATCCCGTTTAGAAGTATCACACTATGGAACATTGCGATGAGCAGTAGCAGTCTGTTATATATGCATTTGTATGGCATGAATATTGCCCCAAGGGAGTGATTTGTCTTGGAGCATTACAGTTTTGGTAATCATTACTTATTCCCGCTTGTCAAACGAAACAAAGAGAAGAAAAAAACTAATAACAATTCTTTAGTAACAATAATGCGACAATTTTTTTTCAAAAGATACTTAATACCTCATACTTAATAGATAAACATGCAGATACATTTAACCGCTCTTAATACAACTTAAATTAAACATACGCCAAGTTAATAGAAGCAATTTAGCCTTATAATGTTGTAATTTAGGTGTGTTAATAATTACATCGAATTTCTTAAGCCGGTATTTTGATTTTGTTTCGATGGAATCGCTAGCAATGCTAGGACGCTATAAAAAAAAACTAAAACTAAATAGGATTATGTCAATAGATCGATGGTTGGCGGTGGTTTCATCTTATCTTGGCATACAGCATCGTCTTCCACGAGGCCATCTCGAATAATCTCCTGGCAGGGCAGGGAACGTTATAGCATAGTGATGTGATGGTCTTTAATGTTCAGAAGAATTAAGAGTTGAACAGAATAATTTATTCAAATTAATCATAAATTATGCTTTATCCACTTGCTTGCTCCTCGATGGACCGTTGCGGATGTGCGGGAGGGTAAAGCCGCATCGTAAAGAAATAGTAGTATCGGTCGCCGTTCTTTGAGGGTGGGACTAGATATTATGCAGTAAAAGTATCGTGAAAAAGGGTTTTACTCTGTTCGATTCCAGTTGCTGACATATAACGATGACGATTTCGAAAGTGATCTATCACTAGATCAGGTAAGTTAGTTATTGCATGCAGTAAACCTGTATAGAACAAGGTGCAATAAGAATGTGCCTTCTAACTTCTTCAGGACACTCTGCAGCAATGGTAGGATGGTGTAACTGCGTTCGATAGCAGCGGAATATGAGCAGTCGGTGCGTCATGCTGAGCCACAGCCCGTTTACGATCCGCTGGAGTAATCATTCTAATAGGCAGATTCGATGCCTTTTCATGACTCTACTCCAGTAAGATTGTTCGCGTTACTCATTTATTCGGAAATGTACCATCATTTAGCTTATGGGTAGTCACGCATTAATTCCTAATCTTCTCCCCCAATGTAGTATCGAACGTGTGTGAGAGGGACATATTTATCTCCAATGTAAACTGGGAACGTGGTTTAAATGATGACGTTACGTGAAGCGCACATTGTCAATTCGGTCGTTAAGGGCCAATGGGATTGCTGTCTTAGCTGGCTGGATTGATTGTTTGGAGCGAGGCTGGCTTTTTTATTTCACTTTAAGATACGACATCTATCCAGCACGATAAAGACTGATTCTCGAATGGTTTCTTGAGCCAGTTTGAAGATGAAGCCTTCCCGCGAATACTTCGAGATGGTGATTCATATCGGCGTAGGGTTTTATGCCTTTAATTATGTTTACGATGGTTCCCAATGGGCAATCAGGCTAAAGAAATGTTCGTCGATGGATGCGATGGTGCTACAGAAGGTGAGACTTTTGTGGGGTCTTGTTTTGAGATAGATTTTATAGCGCTCGTTCTACGCGCTCGTATAGCCTCACCGAGGATAAAGACAACCACCGTTTGGTGTGCTTGCTGCTGCTTGAAAGTAATTAAGTTATTGCTCGAATCGTGGCTATCATTTGCTGTTTCGTTCCTCGAAAAATTTCCTAACGAACGAGCGTACGAGCCGAGAGCTGATGTCGTAAATTATGTTTAATTATTAAGCCTGCGAGTTATCAGCGGATTTAATGGGTTTGAAAAGTTTTCGGCCAGGCCTGGGGAAAAACGGCACGGCTACATAGTATGTAAGGCGCTTGCAGTAAGAATCAACGAGTGAAAGGTTGTTTTTTGTTGGCTTGATTCATGAAAACTAGAACACAGTCCCGACGGCAACAAACGACAGCTATCAACACTTGGCTCTACTTTGAAAACCGGTGTTGTGTAATCTCACGGGAGTACGAGATATCGGAAGATGCATTGGGAGGAAAGTGTTGTCATCTTTTATGGATGACTACTTTTTTTCTGTTGTTGTTTTGATACCTTTCGCCCCTTGTTGGACGGGAAGGAAGAAATAGCGAACATTTTCCATCACTCAGTGTCACGTTTAGTGCGGCTGAACCCGGGATGGAAAGTTGTTCGGATGTTCGACTTCTTGTTTTGTTTTTGTCTCGCATCTTCCTTTTTCCTCAGATAATGGAGATCACAGATAAAGCACGTATATATGGAAGGAAAGGTTTTTGTCATAAAAAAGTAAGCAAGAAAGGTAAACAGCCTCTTACCACTACACCATCACGATTTGAGAATGGAGCAGCAGTTTCATCGAGATATACAGCAACTCCATCCATACCCGTTAGCGCGAACCGGCATCGGGGTACGACCCCGCACCGTCAAGAGAGCGTGCTGTGCAATCATCTACCCGCTTCTCTGGTGGTGGTGGTGGTCGTGGCCGTTGTAAGCTATAAATTTATGGATTTTATAGCAATTTATATTCATTTGACTTACAATTCTGGAAAGAGGCGAACCTTGTCGGAATGGAATTTATGGTCGTTAGGGATAAGGCAGACGAAGGAAAACCGTACCTGCTATCCACGCCGTTCTCTATATGTCCGAGAGACCGACCGACCGCGCCAACAATTTCCACGCCAAGGTTGTTGCATATGAAAAAGCATCAGGCATGCTACAATTGGAGAAGTAGTTGGTTGATTGGAAGTTGGAGAAGTTGTGATCCCAATTTTGGGTACAATTATGTATAATTGTAATGTAAGATGTAGATCAAAAGCAAATAGCGGAAGAATAGCGTAATGGTTGGCGGCGATGCTATGTATCTAGCAAGTCATCTTCACGTGCTTTTCATGCAGTTTATCGGTTAATTATTTTAATTAGATCATTCATGAAGTAGGATAAAACTCTACAGCATTATTATCATTAATTGCTTCCAGAGGTGCATTATTCTGAAATTAGGGTTTTTAAAACATTTGAGCTGGTGAGTTAATCAATTTTAGATGTTCCAGCTAGTTCAATGTGTATTGAGGCGAAGAGTTACTCAATTTTAGTTGTTCCAGCTAGTTCAATACACACAATATAAAAAAGTACAATTCAATCATTTACTTCGTTCCTTCGTCTCATTGGCGGTGAAATGGCCAAAGAAGTTCCAAACGGAGACCAAACGACGGAAGGCAACAATGTAAACCCAGACACTATCTATTGACGTTATTTCAAGACAAGAAGGAGAATTGATAAAATAGTATTTCCTTTAACAAGTGCTTTCATTCACACTTTATACTCACTCTCACGTAGGTCGAAGTCGCCACCCGTTGCTGATTCGATTAAGAAATGTGTTTTTTTTCAGTATAAGAATAAAGGCGAACCAGGCCAAAGACCAAAGAATATCACATCGGGCGAACCATTGCTGTAGAGATGAAAAGAAAGTATAAGTTCTGTACTGCTGCTGCTGCTGCTGGTGCTATCATTCAGTCGTCTGCCAACGTCACTTTGGCGAAAGCATCTACAGCACAGAATCACAGTTGACGATGGCGGAAGGCTGCCGGTTGCTTCAAAATAAAAGCATTTCAAAGCCAACCACTACGAGCGTCGTCGTCTCTGTTGTGGATCCCTGTCGTAGCACTCAAAGCATTTGTGGCAGGAGTAACATAGAAATTTCACAACACAAAGCAAACGGACATCGCGAGTGTCGGTGAATGGAAAGTGGTGGACTATATGGTAGGTGGAAAGATGGAGGCTGCTATTGTGTCTTTTATGCGAAGGATAAATGTATTGGTTGTGAACCAAAAGTAACATTGTTATTCAACTATTTTATCGTTGAATGCCGAGAACCCGGAGACTGTTGTGTCTCACGTTAGTACACACCAATGCTTGAAACCTCCACGATGGAGAGCATTTCCAATATTTTACGCACCGGTAACATTGAAAATCATTTTAATATCAAGATCGCCTGAATGCATTGAAAGTACCATGGAGCTGGCGGAGATGTTAGCTAACGTACTACCCCTACCCTCTAGATAACAATAAGTTTCGTTGCTATGCTTAGGGCTCAATGGTGTTGGCCTAATGTTAGTACGGTTATGTGTGTGTAATTCTTGACCGAGGGAAATGAGTTTAACAGATCAAGAATACTAAAGTTATGTATTTATGTTTATAATGTTACGCATAATAATAAATCAAACTTATGCATATCGATTTGTATTGATAGATTTCTTCTTAATTTCTGTGAATTCAAATAAAGCGGTAAAATGTTCAAAATTTGTTGATTTATTTTATTTTACTAGGTTTTCTAGACAGTGACATCCTTTCTCGAATCTTTGCGATAGATCGACGAAATTGTTTGGTTCGATTACATTTTTACTTCTCCATAACACTCAGAGATCCTTCACAGGTACTACAGAAACGAATTTTTGCTCCACTGTGTTATATAGGCCAGACAAGTCTGTAACCAATGGTAATGTGTGGTATGTAGAATATTTTAGCTCCGAATGTTTTAAAGGCTCATTTCAGTCCTGTTCACCATCCAATTATTATTCCGTAATAAGACGAATCATGCCAAGGAATTAATGAGGAATCACGTTAAAAGACTGTTTTCAAATTGTTAATGCTTAGTTTGTGGTATAGTCACAATTGTTTACATAAATAAGAAATAATTAAAAGTATATTCTTCATTTATCATTCTGCACTGTTAATTGAATTATGTTTAATTCAACCGATGAATGAGCTTTGTTTCTCAAAAATTGATGAGCATTATTTTAGAAAATCCTTGATTTTTTTCTTGAAACCTTTTTTTCATTTTGTATAATTTATTGGTTATGACTAACCGATCAAGGCTACAACAAACGAACAATTTTATTGGCCATTTATCAAATTCACCTTCTCCTTGACATTGAAATACAAATACGATGAAAAGCTGCACTTCTACAAGTGTACAAGCTATTTAAATTTAATAATCGAACTAGACGAGAAGCTTTGGTTCTTTAGCTTTGGATTTTTTTGCCAAGCATTTGGGTATTGTCTTCGTTTCATCGTATTGCTTTACAGTCCTAACGCTCATGAATTTATTCCGATTTTGTTAGTTCTTGGTATATCCTGTGAACCAAACATAGGAGGCCCACAGCTGATTACTTGTGCGCTTTGCCGTCTTCCTGCTATGTAGATAATTTCAAAGCATAGCAGACATGAGAAGTACCCATGCTGTTAGCGAATGAAATGCTAAACCGAGAGGCACACAGCGCAAATTCCATGGTCTAAGAGAAGGAAGCAAGTTAGGATGTTCCTCTTTCTGCTTGCTTCACCGTCTCATTGACTCCCTCCATTCCTCTCTCTCTCCCTCACATCCTTTCTATCTCTCTATCTCTTTCCCTCTCTCGCTCTAGCTTTGGTCACGAGTTGGACACGTGAGACTGAATCAACGGAGTCGAGTTACAAAATGCAATTTTCATGCATATGAAATGAAATATGCTAGCACGCACGTTGGATCGGTTTGCTTTTTTTACCAAAAATGAAGCCCCAGACCGCCTCTAGACCGCAAGACTTGATTCTTCTTAAGCAGCTTTACCCAAGAATCGATGCAATAAAAAGGAATATTAAATTATACTTCAACATACCCCGTCTGACGAGAGAAAATTGTGATGGTGGAGGGCAAAAATTCTGCTTGTGATGGGTACGGGAACCCAGTGACCCATGCTCGAGGGACATTCAATCAATGTTAGGCCGAAAAACATTGATTCGATTCACAGGGTTCTCTGCTCTTTTGTGCACTTTTTGATCGATAGTCATCGTGTGCGAACAAGTCACAAACGGCGGGCCCATCACATTATCATTTAGATGTAGTCTGCTCGTGAATCAATCAAGCACATCGCGCGCCCTCATTGCTGCTCTTTCCGCGAGTCACCGCAAGACGAAAGTGGCCCACAAGTAGTGGTGAGTCTCAAGGGTGTACAAGATGAGGCACAGCATCGTAAGATCCGAAACCGATTACCAGTGACTGCTGACCGTAAACGGATCGGTCGGAAAGGGAAACGAACACATTCTTCACATTCCTTCCGTCCGCATCTCGTGCCATCGCGCTTGGGGCCGTGCCGTAATTAATCCCCCGTTCGTTCGTGAGTCGTTATTTTTGGCCCTCGCCATTTAATTGGACCCACTGGCCGGGTAGCGGCACCGGTACCTGCCGTCGACATGTCGGTTTTCGCGAATGATTCATTTCAAAGGGACGGGTTCTCCCGTTGAGCTGTGCCAGGCTACAGCACACACAAGCAGCAGCGAAACCCTTTCCCGAAGGCAATTTCTATGAACCCGTTCCCTAAAGACATTGAAAGGGGATGTGACTCAGCGGGTTTTTTTTTGTTTTCATTATCTTTAACCAATGTGGTTACAACGCGTTTAACTGTTCCGTCCGCAGAATCATTGCAAGAGTCGTCCCAAACTTATTTGTACATTGTAAAACCTTTTTCTCAAGTTGTAGGCAATCACAACGCAGCATTTTGCTAAAAAACTCTCAATATTTTTGAGTTTGAGTGTGCGATACCAACTTCTATCTATTGCCACTCATCTCTACAAACAGCATTGTACCGTTTAATCGAGAAATTAAAGTTCCAATTGCTGACTGACTGGCACTGGTGAGTTATCCTGTCAGCAATCGCGCACTTCCGGCTACAAATACCTAGATTCGTTAGCGAAACAACAGCAGTAGCAGTAACAGCAGCAACAGCAGCAGCAATCGCATTCAACATGCCGCATGCTGTGCCGAGGGAAATAACAACTAGCGAATTAAAGATAACACCGGGCAGATAAGCATAATTGGAACGTCCCAATTGGCAAACGCCTGGGCATGTGTGGCAGAAACTGGAGGAGTTTCCAGGTAAAGTGTGTGTCGGTTAAAATTTGTCTAACGAGAATGAGTGGATTTGCTGTGTTCCAACTAGCAGCCAAGCAGCGACCAGGTGAAGTTAATTTTAATGAGTTTGGTTTACTTTTCTTTTACCCTCTTCCATTCCTCAATTGTAACACTTCTTCAAAATGTATGATGCCTGCTTAATGCTCAGAAAAGGAACGTTTGCACAAAACGTTCTTAGTATTCTACAGAAGTGGGAAAGTTTTCTTAAGAGCCATTCGCACCGTTTTATCGCCCCATCTGCACTGTTGATAGGCTGTACCTAGTACACGTACTTTAATAGCTTCCTGTGCAATTGCACCACTCAACGACAACTTCAGTGCTTTGGTTGGTGCTCGGACGTCACTATCTTCCACGTAGAGTTCCAGGGATAGTTTACTTTAAGCCCACCGACTTCTACGTTTTAAAGCTTTCCGGTTGAGTGACGCACACAACTTCACTGTTGAAATCATAACTTATGGGAAAGATGGGAAAATGAGACTGTTAACCGACCTACCACCCTCTGCATCCATGTAAGCTTGCCCACTCTAGTGATGTCCTGTCTCGGCATTGAGCATATGTATGCGATAATGTCTGCTGTGTGGTCTGCATATTAGCACGGTAGGGGAAGCTTGTCTGGACGCATGGTCGAACCTCTTTCGAGATCATTTTCTGGGTCGTGCTTTAAATTGCTACTTTGCCGAGAAGGGAAACCTTCTAAATATTGTTTTGCGCCATCACTATTCCATCCAGTTGTGACGATCTTAAAAATCTTAATACGACCTGAAATCGTAATAAATACATGGACCCAACCCGTTCTCCATTCTGGATGGTGGAAGTTGTGTCTGTGGCAGAGGGTGGTGCACCATTACGATCGTTTATATCACGTCGATTATGCGCATACATAGCTTGGTGCTGAGTGAACAAACCAACCATACTTTCCTCCTCCATGTGTGATTTTGTGCACACAGACACCACATTATGCTCCCGTTCAGTGCGCTCTCTCTCTCTCGCTCTCTCTATCTATTTCTCTCTTTCTTTCGGATTGTGGCCTATCTGTATCGATTCATCTATTCGTGAGTAGGTCCAATTTTCATGCTTCGTTTGGTTTCGCTGTTTCGACAGGCTCTCATTTTACGAGGTCGTTTAATGGGCTCCCCAACCCATGTACCCTCATCTAACACTCCGTGCACCCTTTCAGGCCCTCTCCCTCCCTCGCGCAGATCGAAGATAAAGGTAATATTGCAGTGTTTTTATTGGTCGCGTGAACCGTTAATGTGACGGAGAAACAGGGGTAGATGTGGTGCGGTTGGGAAATGATTGTACTTTAAATTTTGGTCTCACCCTCATCTGTATTCAGTTTTTTTTGTTGCTAAATTCTATTTTCCGTGTTTAGCGCTATGCAAGAGTGCTTTAATCTGATCAGTTGGTTGTAAATGAAAAGTGAAAAAGAAATCGATTGCCTTTATATGGAGAATTCGGTCAGATGTCGTAGGAAATGTTTGCCTTACTGTTAGGAGTGAAAACTTACGGTTATATACAACATATTTTTAAAGTTTCTACAACATTTCCACTTTAGTGTGCAATGATTTTTTATTTGTCTATTAACAATATTGTTCATGGAAAACGGGCAGCCTGAAACCACTTGGCTCATTCCTCCCCTCACCTCCCCATCATTTCGCGCCTCACTTTGCAATTCACTCAAATCGTGAACCACTTACCCACCCTTACTTGCCTTGACTTGAAAATGATTTCGAATGTATTCAATCTAAAATGGAACAAATTTCAATCTCACCATTTCGAGAGCATACAACCACAGAGCCAAAATGATAATGCTTGAGTGAAGCTTCCAATGGTTGTGTCAAAATTGGTAGGAAATGAAAGCACCCGCACTTTGTCAGACAACCACCATGCCATGTCTATGTAATGGAGGGAGTGAACAAAATTGAGATTATTTTCAAATTTGATTTCCTACCGCACAATCTTCTCGTTCCCGTTCGACCATTCCACACCTGAACCTTACTTTTAGCGCTCACAATGAAATGCTGAGCATGATTTTGGCTGACATTCTGAAAAGCCTTGATGCGGTACGCTTGCCATCTTGTGCTGTACCACCCGAGCGTCAACGTTTTGTTTTGGGAAACAGAGCCGCACAAATTCCATAGCCGAATGTTAGAAAAAGTGGGCCCCAATGAAATTGGAAATCAAACTGTGAAGAAACCTGTCGCGATGATGATGATGCTGATGGTTTTGAGAACTAAAAGTGTGTTCCACAAATACAGGAAGGGAAATTAAAACACTGTTTAATTAAATCAAATGGCTTTTAATTTGAAACAAACAATTCTCACTTTTTGACCCTTTTTTGTTGTTGTTTTTTGGTTGTGCAGGGTTCTCGCCTTTTTCTTCTCCGAACACCGAAGTGCGGAAGCAGAGCACGCGAAGGTGACGCAACGAGAGAGCGGAACAGTCGACCAAAGCAAACCGCCGTAGACAAAGGTCAGAGTCAAAGGGGGATCGAAGAGAAAGGAGATGCGAGGGATCCGACCCTCTCGCAAAGCCAGCGGGAAGACGGCGACTGCGTCTCACAGCCAGAAGAAGGCGATATTTTATTGACGGCGTTTGACGTTTATCCTCTGCCGCCGTCGGGTACGGAATCTGTTCTGAAATTATGCTTCTTCTTCCACCCTCAAAGCAAAGACACGGCGAGGAAGATGCGGAACTTCTCGAGGTGGCGGGTGACTTTCAAATTGCTGGTGCTTCTTGTTTTTGGGATGCCGGTCGTTTGATCTATCGGCGCCTGCGGTGCGTCCCGGACCTGCGAGCAAGATCAATCGGTTTTTGGCTGGCCAATCAACGCCCTCTGATTAATATCGCATTTAGACGAATCTGTCATCTGCGCTTTCTGTGTTTGATGACGGTTGAATGTGACCACCGCTAGTGGTTAATTTTACAGAGAAGCGTGAACGAAAAATTAATTAGTTGAAGGAAAAATACAACTGTTTCTAATAACGTGTAGACCATATTATTTAAACACTTGAAGCATTTTTAAAGCTCATGCCAAAACCATCATCCTAGTATGAGTAATAAATTGAAACCGAAAATGCGTTGCACTTGTATCAATGTTAATCATTAATTAAGCTGCATTCAAAAGCAAATGTGCAAATGATGCAACAAACTCGAAACGATAATCTGGCATTAAATCCTACATTCTACAGCACCTTCTCATTCACTGCGCCCCCTTTATGCTACCATTCATTTGAGGATCACACAAACAAATTTGTCCTCGGACTCAGACAGAAGATCCGTAAAGAAGATGATGCAAAGATGCAACCCGAAAGATGAGAAGAGTGCAACCCGAAGCAACTGCCGGTAGCTAAAGTCCGGTAGCAATTCAAGCGGTGTGAGAAAAGAAAATCCCTTTTGCCCCATACCCGAGCCAAGTAGGAAGGTGTAGGGGAATCTTTCATGGTTTCTTTTTGCCTTGTTGTTGCCGCTCCCTCTGAATTCTTGAAACCCGTTTTGTTATATCGAACTTTTTTTCCTTATCCAGTCTGCTTATCCGTGTGGTGTGATGGATAGGTTAGTTTGTTTTGGCTCATTCATTTATTCCCTTTTGGTGGGAGTTCACCTGTCTCGACTCGCAGGCATCGAGCGTTTCGACGCTTTGCCATACTGTTAATTATCGATCGCTTTTGTCTGTCTAGCTATCTCTCATGCCCTCGGAGTGTGCGCGTGTTTGCTACCACACACATATGTGTGACCCATTAATATTGGCCAGCAAGCAGTTCACTATTAATGCTTCTACAGTTATTGTTATTGTTATTGCGTGTATGATGTCATGTTCGTTTCAAGCGGAACTTAACTCTGAGCGGGTGAGTGACAGAGCCGCGGGGGAGTGGAAATTTGGTGGCAGACGAAGGCGGCAGCAATAAAGTCCATCATATCGCTTAACGTGCACACACACGGGGAATGGCCGTCCGGTCGTCGTCGTCGTCGTCGCTCAGTCGTCATTTATAATTAAAAACTTAATTTCTTCTTCAAACGCAAACGCACCGTGGCCTCCACACGCAGACCGACCCCTTGGGCCAACGTGCACCGACGAATTGGAAGGGAAAAAGTTTTAATTGATAGGCACCATCGCCGGGCCAAATGGACGGAAACGGTTTGCGTAGCCTCTTCGCGGAGGAAGGTACATGGAAGAGAAGGCCAGTCAGCAGAAATTATCATCCATACATTGTTATGAAAGGAAGGCGAAATTTGGAAGAGCGATAGCCTTTTCCAACTGTGTTGATTTCGGGCGCGGACGAGAGGCGCAAAGTGGTGCATAGGAAAATAAAACAGAATCGAAGAAAACTTTGCCCAATTTTCCTCTCTCTTGCAAGAAGGAGGTTCTCAAAGTTTTTCACACCCCCTTCTCATTTTTATAACCCTGCCAAATGGCTACAGTGTGTAGGGGTGCTCTGGTGGAACGATTTCAGAGGCAAAGACTGCGGCCTCGGGCTCGCCACGGTGCTCTTCGGTCGGCACGGACGCAAAGGTACTTCATTTCTCGATTCATTAGGAATTCCACTTAAATTTTCCAGCTCTAATTATAGTTTGGAACATTTTCCTCTTGCTGGCTGGATGCATTCCCTGCTGTACTTCGGTTCGGAGGGCTCGGATCTTTGGGGTCCGCTGGGTTGGCGAACCTACCGGAAATGAGATTTGTGGTGTCGAATGAAAGTTTCAACGCTTGCACACCAGCAGAGGCTCTCTGTGTCGATAAAGAGAAGAATGAGACGCAATTTCAGAACGTACTAATTGGACGCAAGACGTGTCCGGAGAGTAGCTCAAGGATAGGCAGGTACACGAGTGTGAGGTACGTAAGAAAACTTTCTTCGAAACAACCATGACAGCATGTTGTAAGTTGTTGGATTTTTAATGTAAAGTTTTAGGTCACAACCTGTGCGTCCTCGTGCCACGATCCTCAACGATGTCTTGTTGGAAAAAGTTGAAAGTTCGGTAACATGAAAGAAAATAGCCACACTGTCGATAAGGAACAATTTGTTGGTAATTTAAAACCACACGACGTACTTGACAGTTCTTGATGCGGATTGTAAATGACCTTGTGGCATTAGAATAACTTTCGGCTTAAGTCTCTTGGCATCGTCGCGTTGTTGCTGTAACCATTCCTGGAAAATCAGAACGTCTTTCCGATCATTCTGTAGACAGAGAGAGAAAGAGAGAGAGGATGAGAGAGAAGCAGAGAGAGATCAAGAGGGAAAGAGGGAGAGAGAAAGACCTGGTGTTCCAAAGAGTTGTTTATGCAATGTTGAAATTATTAAAATGACGGAGTACGGTTTAGTGGTACATTCAAACTAAGGAACATTTTGGTTAGAAATTCAAGGGACTCATAGAGGTACTCCAAAATCACTCCTATCGGAATTGCTCGTACAAAATAAAGTATACGTTAGCGTTCGAAATGTTCGGGATTACCGTTTTATGTTCGATCGTTTGCCGCTGCGCTCTTGTTAATCTCATTTTCGAAGCATTAAATTCAGCATCCTCAGCATGATTTATTGTCTTTCCAGCTGCCATTGGCAAGCAGTTCTACCACACCACATACCCTCCGATAACCCTTGCCAGTTTACTTTTTCTAACCCCGTATTCTCGTTTGGTGAAGTCGTCGTCGGGTGTATGGCACGCAGAATTGCTGGTCGTGCAATTACTTCCAAAAAGGCACAGTGAAGAATGTGGAGGTGATGTTGGCAGGCGAATCAATTTATCAAAACTTTGTAGCTTCTATTCCGTACTCACTCACTTCTCCTTTGCAGAGTTGCGTTGAAAATGTTGAAGTACTTAGAAAATAAAAAGGGCACCCATACACCACAAGAAGGAGGTGGTTTGACATGTTACTGGTAGTAAGCGTTCATTCGTTTTAGCATTTGTTTTCGTTTCTTGACATACGCTCGGATACATTGCTAAGTGCCAAACACACCCCCTCCCTGACTGTGTGGTGGATTTGTTCTTGAGTCGCGCGCCGATATGGTTGTGGTTCTTCGCTTGGCCTTGCTTCTCCCAAAGCTTGCTAAGCAAACAGATACACAGGACGCGTTGGAAAGGTAAAGTGAGGACTGTACGCGTTCGGAGGTTACTTTCGATGATTTATCTTAAAGGATTTATGCTTTTACGGCACAAACACACACACACGCACATACACCGCTTTGGATCGATTGTTCGCCCACAAACCAAAATTCGCCTTCGATCGATCGGAAGTAGAATAAAACGCACACAACCTAAACACGTTAAAACAAGACAATCGATCGTTGTAAATCGATCGGGGTTACTTTCCACCGTTTCTCGCACATTCATCTTGTCAGGATGGTTCTGGTGTTTCACTTACCGAACAACGGTACTGAACAGTGTACCAGGGGGAAGAAGGGTACGGGACGCTCAAGTTTCGTCACGGGTGTGAAAGAGGGTCGAAGTATGGTATGGGATGGCAAACAAAATGAAGCATGAATGTTGCACGGAGAAGAAAATCTTTAACTCAAGCTTCATCTCCGCTCCGTTCCTCCCCATGATTTTCCTTCGCCTTTTTTGTGAGCGTATTCCATCAGATCGTAAGGCAGTATGGCATAGCGCCCACGTGTTGGAAGCTTACTGCTCCGCTCTACAAAGCCACTAGCCGGAAGAAAAACAATAAAAGTCGATCGTAAAAGTCGTCTATAAAATATTTTCGTTACTATAGCGAACGTGAGGAAAACTTTGTGGTTCTCTCGGTGGTAACTAAACTTGGTTCAGTTCGCTACTGCTGCTGCTGCCCATGGTTTTGTCTTTTATTTTTTATCACAGCGACCGAGGAGTGCAGCAGGCAACAATGGTTTGCCCACGTTTCTCCCTATACAAATGGTGCCACCAGAAACGGTAGCGATAAATTATCCAACGGCGGCTCTCAAACGAACCACCACCACCAACCAGGGAGGAAGGAAGTGCGTCTTTCGGTGTCTGCTGCTATCGAGCACCGCCGCCGATGGGCAAGTTAAATTGCTTGTGCACAAACCCCTGTGGAGGAGGTGGGACCACCATGCTCGGTGTACACATTGGACAGTACACGAAATGGTCATTAGAAGGGTTTGCATATAGTTGGTGGAAGTTCTGTAGCGTCTTCCATCCTTGTGCAATGTTGTTCAAAACAAAAACGCGCTAATATAGCCGGCAAGGTAGCAATCCTGCAATATGGTTCGGGATCTTACTGCGCCAGGGAGTTTTTTAGTTTGGTAATAGAAGGTTTAAAGAACGAAAAGTAAGTGTAGGAGTAAAGAAAAACTAATGTTGGAGTATTTGAAATGACTGTCCAAAAACCGCGCTAAGTCATTTTCAGTGTGCAGCAAGATATTTACGATGTTCTCATTAATTACCGAGCTCATTTATCAACTGCTCCAGAACAGGTGAACTTGTGAAGCTTGTTTTGTTAAGCTTTTCTTTTCCTTGGAAATTCTTCAAGATAGTTTCAGTTATAGTTAACATCTCTCACACTCGTTGAAATGTGGTATCTTAATGGATGTAAATCAGATTTAACATTTACTTCTTTGAGTTAGTGAAACTCATGGAAAGATAAAAATTAGAAAGGCAAATGAGCCAAAGGTAAATGGATATTTATAAAACAACTTCTGTAATAATATCACCACGTTGTTATCAATACATCGACATCGCGGAAACGCTTAACTGTGAAAGTATTGATGCTAAAATTGTAGTCAAACTCATGACGTGAACTCATAGAAGCGTGTGGCCATAACAGGAAGAGGGGCATTTGTACAATATCTTGTGTAATGGCGATCTTCATATCAGATTAGTTGTTTTCTCGATGTTGGACGTGGAGCCAAAAACAGAAGAACGCATTGGAGTGACGGTGCATCAGTTGATGATTAATGAAATTGTATTGAATGTTTATGTGCCAAACGTCCAACCACTCAAAACCTAAAAATGTTCAGCGCTCAGGGTAAAGTGGTAAGTTACTCCTATCATTCTAGTTGTGGCTCTAACACAGGTCTAATTAGACTACAGAATAATGCTTTCAAAGACAGTGGAACATCAAAATCTCTGGTCATCTTAAATAACAGCACTAATGTTCTACATGGTCGTGCAGTAATGTTGTTAATGTATAGTAATTCTCCTAATTGTGGTGTCGAATATGATATAATTTTAGTGTATCGGTTTAGCTAAGCGTTTTTCGAGAAATTTGACGCACTCCATTTACAGAGGCGTACCAACGTGGAAAGTTTATGCAGTTGTTAGTGGGTTTAATACGTAAGAACAGCTCTATAACTTCAGCAAGGTAACAATTATCTGAGAGTATGTTACCTAAATCCTTCACGTAGAGTACAAACAACAATGTCCCAGATTGCTTCCTTGACTTACGAGCTATACAAATATGGCTTAGAAACGCAGTTCGTTTGCTACACTTGATACTGTCTATGCGTAAAATAAGATCGAAGTCACTGCAGCAAGGCATCTGGAAGACTTAGCTTTTGCAGCTTTTTAAACGGTATGTTTTGATATACACAGACGAAGGCTGTCATAAATTCGGTGTAGATGCAGTGTACCTGTAAGCTAGGGTCTACGTTGTTCACACAATCTGGCACAATTCACACCAATTTTTTTGAAGTAGAACCCTTAGGTACGAACCCGTATTGATCTCTATCGATATAGTGCCTATATACATTTATTAACTCCGAATGTGTAATCAACTCCAACACTTTTGAAGTGGCACATAAGGAAGTAATTTCCCAATAGCGTGTTGCTTTGAACCTACCCTTCTGTGAACCTTGTTGTAAAACGAGGTCATCTGTGATGTTTTCCATATCTCGGGCACTTTCCGTTTCTTCAATGATAGTTGCAATAATTGCACTAGAAGAGGGGGCTTCACCCTAGTGTGTCACTTCATTTGTTTCATAACACCGATGGTGTTACACCTGCTTGGTGTGTCGATTAATGTCCGTTCAATAGTAGGTAGAAGTTCGCAATAAAATTCCACAAATCTCACAGCGAATGTTTCCGAACGCTTTGCGAGCAGAAGCCGTGGAATGATTTTTAAATTACATTCGTTCATAGTTTCCTTTGAATCTTCATCCACTTGATATGGATGGCTATACATGAGTTTAGATCGTTTTCATCTACGTTTGAATCGTTCAGTCAAAATGTTAGCATACAGAGATACTAGACTGTTTGCAATAATTGTGCTACGGCTTTAACTATAAAAAAGTTGATGGAGATTTCCTGAATAATTGAATGAACGTCGTTGCCGTCAAATTTTGACACCAAGTCACCAATTTTTATCTATAATGCTTCAGTTTTTGACAGAACTCATCAAATTTTGACTCAAACGCACCAATTTTGTATAGTGCTTGTGGTAAACTTAACGAATTTGTCAAATAGTAACGGCGTAACACTGCATAAGGCCAGACGTTGTTCGAATCCCTTTTGGGCAGTCTTCGTATACGCTGGACTGACTATTATGCTAATGGGTACATCGAGTGACAGAAAACCAAGCACCATTACTCATTATTTGCTTTGGCAGGCCTTGACCAGCAATGGTTGTCGTACCAAATTAGAAGAGAAACGAATATGACAAACTAAGAGTCAAATAACAATTGGTTCGTTTCTAACGAATTTTAACGAATGTTCTGGTTACAACCTGTATGCATTCTGAGCAATACGTATATTTAGAGTATAAACAACACATTAGATTCAAGACTAAAACCAAACATTCCATCCAATGGCCCTAAAATTGAATGTTACCAAAATTCAAACTTAGCGATGATAATTGTGCACGATTTATGTGCGAGGGCCAATTACTCTTTATGGTATAACAAGTAGAAATTCTTAATTGTTCCGGTCGTGCTTTTTTCGTGTCAATGGGAAGGGTTTTTTTCAAACTGGTATCCAAGAACATTTGGTGTTCCATTTATCACCTTATTTTGCCGTCAGTTCGTCGAGTGTGCTTGCAAAGCCAATTATCAACACAAGCATTCAGGCAGGTGAGTCCTTGCCGTTTTGTTCCGCGTTCGAGTCTGCTTTATGTTGGTGAGTGTGTTTTCCGGAAATTGAATTTATCCATAGTTACTTGATTTCACGCCATGGAACGATGACAAGACCAGTCTAAAAAGTGGTGCAATGTTGTCTAGTACTGCAATAAACCACAATATCGTATTACTTCAACTTTTTCATACAGATACGCACCCGTACCGCCGCGCGTTCGACTTCCGGCGTTCGCATTTAATGGTACCAATAAACCGACGGATTCGTTATCTGCCACCGCAGCTCCGGCACTGGGGGTTTGAGGGTTCTCTCATATTGACTCACCTTAGCCCACTCGGCGTATCGAAATGGTCGTGCCTATATTCTCCATCGGATCGGTACTATTGATCCAGGAGTGAGAGCACTATGTGGAAGACCTGAGCCGCCCATCATTTCCCGAACCGCGATGCCACCACGTAATCCCGCTATTTACTGCTCCATTTTTCCTCCCCGTGTCAAATTCAATCCAAATAAAACTGTTTCCATTGCTCGTTTATTGATGAGCTGGAAGGCGAGCTGCTGTGCGGTATGGGTGACGCAACGATTGAAGGTGCGCTTGTAAACAACAGCACAACGCCGTCGACAACTGCGCAAACATTATAAAGCAGCAAGCCGTTTTGCAAATTATTTGACCACTGCGATGCTTTTTTATTAGAGTTGCATAATTACTGGAAGGATAGATAATTTTTAAACAGATATTTTATTTATGTTACGTGTAGAATCAATCCAAGTCACCATAGACCATAGTTTAGAGGAAAGGCATTGGAAAGGAAACAGTAAATTATCATATTAAAGTAATTGCTAACGCACACGTTTACTCACAAATATCCGAATAAAAAAAATCCGACAATCGTTTTTTCATACATTTATTTGCACTCGCGTAATAACGCTGCCGTTTCCGGTTTGCTTGCCTATTTACCGATACGATTATGCGATTACGAAAGACGGTTAAAGCAAAATCAGCTCCCCCTCCGCTACTTTTTGCCTTCCTATGATGGTGTATTGTAATGTTGGTAATTTTTTTTCCTTGACTTTATGTTGTATCGTTATGATCGCTTAGGACGCTTCTGCCATTGCCTGTCATCAGTTGTTCCAATAAAGCACTGAGCTCTGGTTCCCCATCTGTTTGTTACATGTCCTCGCTGATGCAAACTAACCATCCTGCCATTCTGCTAACCATCGGTGTGTTGTTTGTTCGGAAACAGGGTCGTTACTAGGCACTGCTGGCTGCAGAGACGAACCCACCAGTGTTGTGTAATGCGATTTAATATGACATCCATGATTTATTACGGTTCACTTGCACGCTCTTGCTGGTTCGCTGTTTGTGGGGGTCTGACATGTAAAACCACCATGCCATGCTTCTGAATCACCCCTTTTTCACTCTACGCCCTCCCGTGAGCAAAAGTGCATTGAACGCGTACGGGTTGTAGTACGAACGCACCACCAAGACCACCATCATCAGCATGCTCTCGTTCCGGATTGAAAGCCGTGATTAGCAGGAAGCACGCCTGTGCCTAATTAGTTACAATTAGAATTCTTATCATAGTATGGTACCTATGCGCTACGGGTACGCTGTACCGGGTAATGCGTTCTCGTCACGGACCGTTCCTTCTGTGGCAGCATTTTGAACACACTCGCAAGGCCGCGAACAGCAAGGATATATACATTTGTGCGTTCTTCGATTCGAGTCGTTGTAGTAAGCTGGTGATTGAAGCAACCTAAAGGGATTGCGACTTTCGTTTTTTTTTGTTCATCATTTCTGTTGGTAACGGATGTGAGGGAAAAATCTATGAAGCGTGCACGAGCCCTGTAAGGGTTTCGGCTGCATGTAGTTTGTTTGGCTTAATGATTAGTTACTTTGTTTGCGCCTGTCATCTTATCTTCGAAGTGAATTGAAAGGTTTCAAATTCGTGACTTTCCACTAATGGTTCAGCGAGTATTTCGACACGTGCTTTATAATGATTATCCTACAAAAGATTTTAAGGGTGTATTCAATACTCTGAATAATTTTATCTTTTTTTTTAACTGTAAAGTGTTTAACGTTCAATCACAAATAATTACAAGCTTGAAACGCTAATGATTGTCAAGACTAGAAATCGGTTAATGATATAAAATATAAAACATCTCAAATAGGAAAATAATAATAGTTCTGTTAAATAATGTCAGCAATCACTCATGGACCGTGTCAAATATTTTCCGAATGAATTAGTTCTGACTTGTGTCGTGTGTTAATTGGATAAGAATATGTAATAAAGACATAGGCATTGAATGTGGATTCCATTTTTTTATCTCTATGCTTCCCATTGGACATAAAATAGTTTGACAGTGAGTAAAAAAGAGGCATTGAAAAGGCAATGTGAAAGGTATGAAAATTGATGCGAAAACAAAGGCGACAACACAATCACTCATCGCCCTGTTACACAATCAAAACAATTTTGAATGTGCATTGTATTCCAAAAGCAGGTCCTTGCGTCTTTTACTGCAACAACGAGTCTTCCATAGCTTGTTTGTAGATGGGTTTTTTAAACAATTACTGTATGGAAAGTAAAATGTTCTCTATTTCAACTTAAAAACATTACTGTAATTTTTACAGCGACAATTATAAATCAAAAAAATAAATAGTATCTCTGATGTTACTATCGTGTTTCTAGATTATTAATTACCGTTTTTAAACGAATCCTGTCTGAGCAAAAAATGAGAATGTAATATTTTAGTCTCCAATGTTGGCTCAAAACTTTGCTGCCCCTTTGACCCTATAAAATGACCTATTCCTATGACCCATAAAATAAAATCAAATACAAAAAATTCAAAAGCATTGCCACCAGATGCACAATCATTTAAGAAAATATTCCTTCGGTTTTCACTCAGCAAAATGAATGGTTCGGAGAAATACGAAACATCAGCAGGAACACATCAAAGCTATCGTATGACTTAAACTTACAGCGTTCCTGCAACACCACCGGGTACGATTAATACCAGCGTAACACAACTTCTCATTGCCTTGTGGAAGGCACGAAAGGTCCCCTAAAAAATCCTAAAGCTGGAAAATAAGCGAGTGTAGTGTTTTCACACCTTTTTGACAAACAATCATCACACAGTCGCTACGGGGTATGGAACTTTGCAGTCGACAGGGCGAAAGAACGAGGTTCAGCGCACCCCTCAAACCTAAGCTGCGATTTGAGAAGATCAAAGAAAAACTAAAGGCCCAAAATGCAAACTTTGAAAAGGAGGAAAACACATCAAAATAAAATGCGCTCACACACAATCGCGCGTGCTTGAGGCGAGCGCTGAATACCAGGGGAACTATTACAAATGCAGTTCGGAGAAGAAAGGGGGAAAACGGAAAAGTGATTGCTCCGGTTTGTGTTTTGTCACCGGTACCGGTACTCTGATTTCATTCTGTCCTTTACTTTTCCCGTGTCCGAGGAAAGGGGAGGTGGAATGGAAACATAATTTCGGGGTTGTCGGTTGTGATGAAATGGTCGCGTGATGTATCGGATATCAAGGGCGATGGATTGCAGCCATTTCACACTGTTCTTTTTTCTTCCCCTTACCCACCCTTTTGCTCCATATTGAAAGTGGTTCCATCGCGGTACATCATCACCACCAGACGACAGGGAAAGGAGAAGGGATCATCAATGCAATACATGTGATTTGTGGCGGGAGATTTGTAACCGTTCAACGAAATGGAACTTTGAAGTTTTTTTGATGCTATAAAATGGAATTGGTATTCCGTTGCGATTGATTTATGGGTGGCAGTTTTTAGGGATGTAGCTGCTATTACTGTAAGTGAGTATCGGTTTTGCGATTTCACGAACACAAGAGCCCGATGCTAGGTTTTATTTTCGTTCGGCGTTGTAAAACATCAAAGAAATTGATGGAGCGCACCGTGTGTGTTTTTGGGTGCAGTGCTTGGAGGCAGTGTTTTTTTTTATAAATTATAAAGCAAAAAATGTAATGTTTTAGAAAAACGGAACTCAATGGGATTGAAGTGGAAGAGTTGCTAGGAGTTTCAAATCAATTTAAGCGGATAAAAGCGAACAGTGCAAATGATCCATTAGAGTGCTTTACAAGCTGTTGTGGCGTTGCTCTTCCATCGCTGTTTAACTGCTTATGATGCCTTGTCAGTTCCTGATTCTTGCCTCTCGGTGCTCATAACTGAGACGGGCGTGTAAAATATTGATTGTTGGCCCGTGAGTTGGCGTTATGAACCATCCTTTTCATAATTCAGCTGCGCGCAACAGAGCCTTGCCACATCTCACGAAGGATGTGATGCCTTATAATGGATGATTTCGCAGCAATATCTAAACTGTTGTGGACCAAATCACCGAGGCGAATGCGAAAGGGCAATAACGGACGAAAGACGATCGATTCCTGTGTGTAGCACTGTGGAGAATTTTATTTTTTGAAATCAATCATTTTTCATAATTAACCATATGCTGCTTGTTGGATAAAGGTTTGTATCTAGGTTCACACAAACACACACAAACGAATACACATTTGAAATGTAGGGAACATACAATGGAAATGTGTTAAGAGCAGAACGAAATAAAAAACGATATAAAAATATAACCGTGACCGATCGGCCTTTGAGAGAGATCGATCGAGGAAACGGTTAGGATACACTGCACTGTGTTGTGTATTGCTTCACCCTCAATCACCCCCAGCCAGCGTCGTTTTCTTCTTTCCCTTCCTCGCACACACACGCATACACATATGTACACTACAACAAATGGTCAGGAAATGGAATGGAACGATCGATAAATAAGAGCTAGAGTAGTAATAAATTTTTAACACTCCAGGGTACGATTATGCTGTGTTGCACCGTGCAGAGAACAGCCTGAAGGTTCCACCGACAGTACGGAATTTAAATACATCCTCGATCCTGTGCCATTGGAACGGATAGAGTGAGGCAATAAGACCGATGGTGGAAGAAAGGGGGAAAAAAAGCAACGAAAATCATAACAATATACTGTACGGAATTGGTATCGGCGGTGGTTGAGGAGGAGAGAACGGGAAACCCTTAGGGCTATAAGACTGATCTGGCAATGGCCGGATGAATTGGTGCCCTAGAAGGGAAGTGCACACCCAGCACAGATCCCGTTCCAGCTGATGGAAAGCCTTTCGGAAGGATCAATTAATGGCAATGGATGGGCTTTTATGTTTCCTTTAACGCAATTAAACCACTCGGCATAGTAATTAGAAATTATTCTTGCCACGAGATCCTTTCCCCGTCAATACGCACACAGACGCACACGTTTATCCCGAAAGTTTGGCAGGGCTGAGATTTATTTTCTGTAGTATAAATGGTTTCAGAAACACTCCCCGGTGGTCTCGTGCTTGTGTGAGGGTACGAACAATTGAGAGAGCTCGCAAAAAGAAAGGATAATAGGATTTCCCAATGGAATCCTATGCGGCCTTGGTGTCGTGTTCAGTGCGGCCCCATTAGAACACATGTTATGGAAAAGATTAGCAACATTGAAATTGTTTCAATGTTCGACATGTTTCCCATTTTAGCTTATTTTTGTTTTGTATTTAAATGCTATAACAATAAAGGAAAAAGGGATTTTATAAGTGATGCCATCTCAGCGGGAGGTTTCACAATTTCAAGAATACAATCTCTGTGTGCTTTCTCTCTCTCTCTCTTTGTGGATGCTGCATCATCATCGTGCCCGCTTCAATCATCATTCATCATACAATTTCGGGTGAATTTCAACCAACTGTTAAGAGTACAGAGTACAGGCAAAGCGGTTTGATGTGCTTGTCTTTTTTTTGCTTCTTAATTCCGTCGAAACCACCTCCGGGAAATGATGCTGCATTCATAAACGTCGTAAATGAGTGGTATGAAGAGTCTGCCGCAGACAAGAAAACAAATTACTTTCGCGAGTCATCTCTTGAAACGAGCACACAAGCATTCAATTCAAAGTTTGTTTGCCGTGTGCCGTATTGTTAAGATGTTGCACGAGCATCGATTTGAAGCATTCACAACCACTCAGCTTGAGATGATGCACACACTTGGTATGCAAACGAAATGAGTTACCTGGACGATGATGATGGTTATTCAAAAATATCAGTAAGACCTCTGGTTACCGGGTTGTGCTTCAGCCCACTTTGCACAGTACTAAATTTAGTGTCTTAGAGGTTAGAACTCAAACTGATTGGTTCAAATAAGTACTAAGTCGAAACAAAAATCCTTATAGGGCTGTGTTTTCTAAGGCCAAGTCATTTTGCTTTTATTTATATGCTTTTTTCACGTTATTCACAACTGGTTTCTTGATTTATGCATTCCATATTTTAAAAGTTACGAGCAAATCGAATTGTTATTCGATTCTTCGGCAGTAAAATTCGTTGAAAAATAATCATTTTGCGAGTTTAAATTGTTTGTCTACGTTTACAATTTCCAACCTTGTTTATCTTAAATAACTCAATTATTCAACTCACAGAGTTCATTTACATTTTGTACAGTAATAATGTTACCGCATTTACATGGAATAATATTTAGGACGGCCGTGGTTATAGCAGTGCTCCGAAGATCTTCGTTCATAAGTCTAACGTATTATACCAGCGGTTGCTAAACAGTAAAATGTGGAAAGTATAATATATTGTAATGTAGGTCAATCAATGTATGGTTTTAGTTTCGAATTGTACACTGCTCATAAAGGATTCGTCTACATGGTTGCTTTTGGCTCATGTTCCTGGTTAAAACGTTAAACTAACACTGCCTAACTTTGTAATAACTAAGTTGCCAGTTAATTGATCACATTGTACCATTGTGCAAATGACATTAAAATACTGCAGGACATGAAGCAGGGACTCGTTCATATCGTTCATATCATATGGTTTGTCGCTTATGTGTCGGTGTATCAGTCAAAACTAAGCACCATACACGTGAACCATCAACCAAACGCTCTATTCCCCGGTAACTGCAAAGAGAACAGAAGGAGTCTAAAAAGGTTATAGGTTGCTATAAATTGTAATGTAATGTAATGTCAAAAGCTAATTTCTTCACCAGCACCAATTCAACAATGAATGCCTTATTTTTAGCAAGCATGCCCTAGTTGGCTTTTGTCTTAAAGATTTATAGAAAAGTGATTGATTATTGTTTTTTTCTGCTATAAAAAAGAATATTCCGATCAAACTTTAAAAATTCCACGCAGAAAAAATTGCTCTTTCATTGATTTTGTTTCAATACTGCAACCACCAGACAATCATTCATGCTGTGCGATACTTTCTTTCACAAAATTGAACGGCTTAACAAAACCGAACCTTTACCAATTGAACGTTAGATCGTTAGGAACCTTAATGTCAGTATTTTGTTTTTTTCAGCCTATTGAAAGATAAAGTAAAAAATGTGGATAGCTGAGTGTGTGATGAACAGCTTTTTTTATCGATCGACTAAGAACGATAGGATTTATTTTTCAAGATACCCTTGAAAAAGTATTTTCCAGGAATGTGCGGTCTGTTCGACCGGCAATGACTCAGACATCAGTTTCGATCGATAGCATTGTGCATGGGGAGCACGGTTTCGTTCCAGTATAAAACCAACATTCGATTGTTTTAGCTCCCAGTCTCTCCATGGGGAATCGTCTAAACCGCTCGAACCTGGATTGTGAGAACGTGGCCGTGATGAATGTTTTTGCCATGTGCCGTGCCATGTGTAAGTGTAGGCACACGAAGGATGGTCAGGGTTGCTAGAGCTATGATGGCTATTCCATCGAGACTGGCCACTCGATTTTAATACACGGCGAGGCTTCTTATTCCCCTTTTGGCTCTTAATTCTTTACAACCTTGTTGTTCGCTCTGTGCTTTCGCACATTTTCCTTCGATTGGCGCCGCCAGTCGAAGTAATTTCCCCGTTGCGCACGATCAGACGAAACTGAACTGACGTTGCAAAGGCGTTAGAGGACTAGAAAGGGAAAAAGCAGAGTATTAAAAGAGTGTGTTATTAAATTAAATTGATTCATTGAGCTCGTGAAATTAGTAAGACCCGGCGGTGTACATTGTGTGCACCTCCAACGTCGGTCGTTCAAACCGCTCCATCGATCCTCCTTCACTGGCTGGCACTTTCAAGCAACCAGTACGTGAATATCTCACTACCATCAAGTCAGTGCTGATTCGCTCGGCACAGGGGTTTTAGGTTAAACGAGATATCGCTTCCACACCATAGTTCCGTAGTGCTCTAACCTTCGGGAAATCGATCGACTTATGGTTTACAACGCGAGGGGGCGCGTGAAGTTAGGCGGGAAAAAAATGAAATCCCGGGAGATCTCCCGTCCTCGGCTACGTGGGAAGTGTGAAGGGAAATTGGAGTATAATGAGATCCCGCGCAGAGATCGAGAAAGATTGATGAAGTGATTTGATTACTGCCGAACGATGAAATGGCGGGCCAACGATCGTACCGAGGTCTCGGATGATGGTGGTATGAATGGATAAATTTAAACCATGCGGGAGAGATGTTTGTCATTACGAAACGCCTCATCGTAAGGCTTCGTCTGGGGCGGGTTGGGCTGCCCTGCAGAAGAAGTGCATGATTGGGAAGGATTAAATAAGGGTTAGTGGTGGAAGCTCTACGGGGGGCATGGCGAGAAACGAAACTAATCATCAAGAAATCGTGCCCAATTGGAAGATTAAAATTATTTCACAGTTGTGATTTTTGCTTGGGATTATAATAAATTGAATATGCAAATGGAATTTAAAAAATAATTTTCAAAGTTCTACGTGAAGGTTCTTGGTTAGAGCTCTCGGGTTTTAGTAGCACAAACGCAATAACTGTCAAATCAACAATGAAATGAAGATACCGAAATAACTTATTAATCTCGAAAGCAGTGCTTTCTATGGGTTTTGAGAAATCATTAAGCAAACATTGCACGTGGGCGGAATTGTTTTGTACTCACCTAGAACGGTTACCTGTAAAATATCAAGGGCTCTAATTGGTTCGTTTGTCAGTGATCTGTTAAAAATAATCCAAGTCTCAATAATTCATTAAGATATCATGTGTGCAACGAGTAAGCTCAAAATCTGCATAGAGCTATCGCTGACAAAAGTTGTAAAAACAAATGTCCTTAAATTACCCTATCCCCTAACCCATTAGGAGAACGAAGGTCAGCATACGACATACCAAGCAAATGGTTTTGTTTTGTTCCATTTTCGATATTTACACCTTCACCAAGAGGAAAGAATATATGTTTGCAGGGCTTCAATAAAACTATGCCAAAGCAGCGAATGCGGAAAAAAGAAACAATATAAAATCATCGTTGCAAAACTGAAACCTTTCGGGTAAAAATGCCAACAGCCGCAATCGGCTTTGGCATAATGCTGTCCGATTCTAAAATTGACCAATTGTTCATGCCAAATAAGCCAATTTTATGATTATTAGCCATTTATAAGCAGAACGGATGAGTCCAGTCTCGACGATATTCAAAGGTGATGGTGTGGTGTGGTACCCAATAACACTAATCCACTTTTTAACAGCTCTGTTACTGCGCTCCCCTGCAGCAACCAGCCATCATAGTTACATTTGTGTATGTCCCATGGTTGTCGAGGGACCTGCTGTTGCTGCTGCTTCAGGGGAAGCAAATCGACAGAAACGAACCGAATATAAATGAACTAATTTTACAATCATGTGAAGATTTTCTCTGTCTACCTCTCATTCATTCGCCTTCCCAACGAAGGTTGGATTGCTTGCCTCACTTTACCACTTTCAAACGGGCATCAAATTACGTAAAGTAGTCCCGTTCGGACGCATTCGGTCATCTTTGGCGTGTCGTTAAAGTTGATGAGCTATTCAGCGTAGTTTTCTAGGATTTGAGAACGCCCGAACGAACCGCTGTGCCGTAAAAACTAATCACCTGCGCATATTAATGATATGCTGTAAGATTTAAAGTTTTTCTAAAGTGACTGTCTGCCCGCGGTCACAAGATGGATAACTTTTCCAAGGGAAAGTAAAGAAACGGCGAAAAGAACTTTCCTTTGTGCAACAGCAATTAATTAACTAAAGTCAGAAATATAATTACAATCATCATCGTAATGAAGTTATTCTTTTTCCGTGTTGCAATAAGCCAACTTTCAGTGCATTCGTTTGATAAGTGCTCTTAATTTGAGGTTTGCATGCACTATGGTCGTTAATAACGAGTCTTTTTAGGGTGAAAAACAACTGTCCAACCCGAAAAACACAAAATCAACGATGCCTCCATGCATAAAAACTCTACTCCAAGTATAAAAAACAACTGTACAAACGAACGAATAAACGAGCCCAAATTCTACATCACTACCGGTGCAGCACCGGAAATGAGTTCGTAGACACAGGAAAGTGGACCGTTTTTTTTGTCAGGTTCCTATCAGCACAAACTTATCATAAATCATGCATTGTTTTCACAGCGGGACTGGCGACTAGAACATATGTAAAATACTTCCGCCAACAATCGGCAGGCAATTTGAATGCTGTAACCCTTTCTTTCTTTTTGTTTTCGTTGCTGGTGCCCATGTTTGCTTATCAATGTGGCATTGGCTGCGTGTACATTCCACTCTCTTCTAGCATTACTTTCCACCCTGTGCAACATTGTCGGCGCTATAGCATTAAGCAACAACTACGGCACTAACGCAATCATAAAGAAGTTAACTAACAAGCCACATATACATGCACACACAAACACAATGGCAACAATAAACAAGCACAAAAAATGTATTCATCCTTACCGCCGAGATAATTCAAGGGTTTAATTTCTCTGAATATTCAGCAACTAGCGTCCAAAATTATGGCACAATCGCCCGAACCCCATCATTTGCTACCTTATGGTGTGCATTTGGGCCTGTTGGTAGTCAAAGGGGCAGATCCGTAGGTAATGCCAGATAAACCGGTACAACATTTAAATCGATTCATAATCATACAATTACCATTCGTTTCACGGCGTTGGAAGGGAGAAGGTTACTACTTTTGACGTTGGAATGAGGGTGATATGTACAAGGGAAACACACACTTCCGCTCTTCAAGCCGCGAGGACCAAGCTGTCGAGCTCCTGGCGCCAGAATGAAATTGCTCTTCACAACATTGCCGAATTTTGGTTCGAAAATTCTGACGCCAATGGACTAGGCACTAAGGGATGGTGGTAGCATAGGCTGTAGCATAAGAGTGTTGGGGAGTGAACAAGTGTTTTACCTCGCATTGTAGGTTCCAGCAGAAGGAGTACCAGTAAGGATGGTAATCATGTAGCAGGGTAAGGTAGACATTGAACAACACGGAACGTTTTATGTCAAAGATGTTGTTTCGAGCGTGAACCGGTCGTCACAGCCTGTTCGACAGTTTCATTACGCTCAAGCATGTGTGCACTTACCATTTCGATGTGTCATTAACGATACTCGGCTTTTGTACCTTTAGTATGGCAACTGTCGAATTTTGCCTGCGATTGCTTTGAATCATCATCAACAAGCGCTTTCATTGACCGGTGACACGCGGTAACGCTCTTAATTATTTTCCCAAGAAAATCCGTCTTGTCCGAAGTGAAAGGGATACTCGCATATATATATATACATGTGTGTGTATGTGTGTGATTTTTTAGGTTCCTCAAGAGCACAAGAAAGCAGGGACAAATTATGTAGCTCTCTGACCTTTCTTTGCAATTTTACGGCTTGCTTTTTTACTAAATAGCAGCTGCGATAAGGAAAAGGGATTCCCACTAAATGCAGCACACGAAGTAGTCGTCTTCGTCGGAGCCGACTTGGGAGATGGCGGCCTCTTGCCGTCGGGCTCTGGTTGCACCCCAAGTTGATGGTTTCGGTTTTGCAAGTCTTGTTGAATTTATAATGATGATTAAATTATAATCATCATCTAGCAGCAACACCGGCAGAAGCGACCGTAATGTGGATGAATAAAGCAAGAAATACGCTTGACTCTGGAAAGCGGTTTAAATAAATTTCAAACTTTGTCCCAAAACGCTAGGTTTGCTACACTGCCACCTAACCTCTTGGTGACTAAACGTGGACACACAGCAGTGGCAGTAAAGCCTCTGATAAAAAAAGCAAAACTAGATTTCCCAAAAATATTTTCTCTTATCGCATCAACAACGATATGCGAAGCGAGACGAGCCTGTTTGTTTCGGTGTTTGGAAATTAGATTGAATATTTATGCCGACGGTTAGCTGCTATCTCTCCCAATGAGACCCTTTTAATTGGACGGTTGACACTAAAGGGGTGGGCACGACGGGTGTGTAAGCGAACCCGACTCGTTTCCATGTAAAACTCAGCTTCAAAAGTACTGCTTTGTGTGTCCCCTACCCTGTAGACCATCTTTCTCTCCCCGCGGTATTGGATGGATTTGACGGCCGTGGTAGTCTTTGTTGGTGGTAGCTTATCATTCGCTTTACTAGATTTTCCCTTCATTCCCATTTAGGGAACCATCATGACGACACCAAGGTAGAGAAGAGATTATCGCTCCCCGTTTGAAAGTTCCCTTTTTCCGAGATTAGTAGATGCCCGGCCTCTTTACCTAGCCCTGAATTTCTAAGGATTTTATCGTAAGATATGGAAAAGCCTCGCCACAACCAAAGGTCTGGATTGTAACAGAACACTGTGAGATATTATGTATCTCTTCATGCAACGGCACCCCGATTCAGGGCCGCCAGTAAACAATGGCACATTTGCTACACTTTACATTCTCCGCTACAGCAAATGCGGACACAAACTTTACCTAGCACGTTCATCGCAAATGGTAGCTGTGCCCTGAACTCGTCATTTTGAAGGTAATAGCTGTAGAGTGCAGTTTTATCTTCCATTTCTCGTGCTGCTGCTTGAATTGTTGCATGTAAAGCTTCCTTTATCTTGTTTGTTTGATAATTTGGTACGGCGTAGCCGTTTTGCTGTAGAAAACAAAACGCTTCACGAGCTGACGTTACGCATAGACAATTTCTAAAGTGTCAACATTACTATTTAGATTTTATTCGAAAATTATGCACGCCCCTTCAATGGCAATTGAATTTAAAATACAGCCTAACAATGTGATGCTCCGGAGAGTGAAGCCTTCATTCTTGATTTTGTTTGCACTGGTGCTTCTTTTTTATGCAACTAGCTCAAAAGGTAAAACAAACGAACACAATTGCTCACACCAAAAACAGCGTTATAATAAGTGTGCGATTAGAGTGTGTCACATGAGCCACAGCAATACAGTCACGCCGGAAGTGGATCGGATCGTACGGCGTCCTCGCAAGCACATTTTTCATCGTTTGCAAGACTCATTAAAACATCTGGCATAATAAAACCGCATTTTAAAAGCGTCGTTCCGGAGATGATTACGCTCTGCGACCATTCCGTACGTCTCCCCTACCGTGCACATTCCCTTGAGAGTAGCAACTATTTCTTTCCTTCTCGCTGGTGCTAATGGCCAGATATCGATTTCGGGGTTATTCCATCGAAGTATGATGGTCTGGTTTTTTGTTCATCTTCTACAAAATCCGGTTACTGGTATATCAGCATATAGATGGTGAAGTTTTTGAACATCGATTGACAATATACCTCTCTTATTCATAATTCATTCGGTGCTTCCCCATCACACCAGCAACACAGCCCAGACACGTACTTATGCCATGGCATTCCCAAGGCGATTGAATTTGATGCATTTCATTATTTCTGGAACGTGCCTCTACTAGAGTTTCCTTCTTTCTCATCCTTCTTTGCCATCAAAACATTCTCCCCTGTTGGTTTGGCGTTGTTTGTCCGCGTTGGTATGTTGGTGACAGCGAGTGGCTTTATTTTTCCGCGACATCACATTTTTCTACTTATGTCGCCGGTCTTCCTCTTTGTTCCATATATGTGGCTATAGTGAAGCCTGTACACGTATGTCCCGATGATTCACATACGCTCAACACACGCGGACAAGGTCTGAGATTTAATTCCCTCCCCACCGGACACATGCTTCGTACATTGGCGCTCCGGTCCATCACCACAGCCTGTCTGGCCCATTAGATAAGCGATTGACATTTCCATTCGTCTCATCGAATGGCCATGGAACGTGATTCTGCGTGCGATAAAGCAACTTGCACGGCGTTCGCTCGTACATGGTGAATTGTGAAATTCGAGCCCATTATTACACTGTCACACAACGGTGCATGCAAGCTACCAGCACTTGCTAACGTATGCTGCCTCATCCGGTACGTTCAAAGCACGTACGATCGAAAGATGAAGGCTACTTGATTCCAATCGTAAATTAGACGATCAAGCATGCTCTATCCATCGAGAGCTAATGAAGTTAGTCTGGTGCACAGATCTTCCAAATGTGTTCATTAATGCGGCAAAAACCAGAACATAGGCTGGATGGCGCACAATCATTTAAAAAAAAGTGTACAGTGTGTGAATTTGGCTAACATTCCTTACTTCAAATTCACACACAATCCAAATTGCCCTTTCAGCTGATTTGTGTTTGCAACTGTCTACCTACGCGTGTGTTTTAGAAAGGAACACATTTTTGCACATTTTATTACACCCTAATGGCCACTAGCTGTCCGCGAGCGATGGTTTATTAGGAAGATCTCTCCCACGGGCCAGATAGCTCCGGGGTGCCTGTGTTGTTAAAATGTCACACAAATGGAACTGATACGATTAACATCATCATCACCAGCAGCAGCAGCATTAGCCGTATCATCTGCTTACTCTGTGCGTGTTGGCAGAATAGAATGTTAGCCTGATGGTGGTGTGTCATAAATTCTGCCCATGCATGGCGTATTTTTATCTGACTCATGATAGCATATGTATGTTTGTTTGTATGTAAACTGTACCATACTTTTAAACTGCTTTCTACTTTTGAGTTTTCATTTCTTCTTTGTGCTAAATGCTAAATTTCTCCTCGATACTGATATGCGATGATAAACAAAACCGCAAACGTATCATATAACATATGCTATAAGTGTAGAGAAAGC